>OOFE01013135.1:0-10092 GCA_900323365.1 Monocentris japonica
ATTCTTGTACACACACACACACACACACACACACACACACCCACACCCACACACACATACACACACATATGCACACAAAACACATTTTTCAAACACACACTCAAAACACACTTCCTTCTGTCTGCACCCTTCCTTTCCAGATCACACGTATGATTTGATAACGATTGGAGCTCCGGCGGCTCACTGCCAGGGTTTTAAAAACAACGGCCTGAGGAAACTCATCCAAAAGTTTGAGGAGGCAAAGAAACAGTAAGTTGAGAAGGAAAGGGTTTGGAATGTGAGACCATGGGGAGGGAGATGAGGAAAATGAAGTTGTACATCACTGCTATTAGCTGAAAACTACAGATCTGCAACGACATATCAGGAATTATGAAAAAGAATTATTATTATTTTGGCATTGATGCACATTTATTATTGCAGTTACAATAATAATCATTTGATACTTTATTGACACTTGTAGGGAGATTCTCTTTTTTTCTTGGCTCCTTCAAGGGGGTTATGGTCAGCAACAGAGCAGCACCCCTGGTGCAGTTAGGGATTCAGTGTCTTGCTCAAGGACACTTCAGCAGGGTGGATGCTTGCTGACACAGGGAGCCCAAGAGAAAAGAAAAGAAAAATAGCAAAATTGCGGTTGCGTTTTTTTCCTCAACAGCAGTGATATGTTCTGCTTCTGTCAGAACTTTATCATATTTGTTGCTTCATTCATCATTTGACTGCTAGTGTTTCAAATATTGCAAGTTTTTGATTTTCACGTTTTTGTTTTTCAGATTTCTAGATTAAACAGGTGATTAAATTGCACGAAGGGAAATTATTTCATACAGTAGATTTGTCTATTTTTATTTAGCTCCCTTGCAGTCGTTCTCCCATAAAGCTAATGCATTGTTTCCAACTATTGCATTGATTCTGTATTTCAGTTTTCCTGTTTTTTTTCTTAATTTTGTTTTTGTTACTTTTCTGATCAGCATATATGAGGAGGGATGGTGAGTTTTTGTATGGCTTTGCTTGTTTTCATTGGTTTGCTTTACCACGCTGTTTGCCTCTCACCCTTGCACCGCCCCCAAAAGGTTTCACAACCTTTGAGCATTGTGGGCTGATGGGTGAGTAGGTTTGGGGTGAATTCATTTAATTCAGTAACACTTTACTTGAGGTGTTGCTCATACAAGGCTTTGCAAACTTCTGTTAACAGCAACACATAATGACATAGAATGTTGGTATTAACTATATGTTGTGTTTGAAAGTAATCTAAATGTGTATTGTCCCAAACTAGACACACAAATGTGTTAAAAAGTCTTTTTTTATTATACAGTAAGAGTAGTAATCAATTGTAGTCGACATTACTTGTTGATCACATTTTGTCTGTTAAGTTTGGCGAATACCACTCAGTTTCAAAATTCATTCATTGCTGCTGTCTTGTAAAAACCACCACAGAAAGTAGAGTTTTCATGAACAAAGAAAATGCTTATTTTGTAGTTGACACCTATGTTATTTCTGTGATGTAGGACAGTTCAGGCAATATTTGTTAAAATGAACAAAGCCAGAAACCAGAACAATAAGGCAGAGAGTTGTTCATGGTCGGACTTGCCTTGATGCTGAGAATAACTCAAATGAATTTTTAAAGTGGGTGGTATCCCCCTTTAGCTCTGTTTACAGAGGTCAGTCTCTCGTTGTCATTGTGTTTACCTGTAGTGTTTCCTGAGCCACTGTTTAGTTCTGTTGGTTAAGAACAGGCATGTGCATGCTAATGCTAACTACTGTATATCACTGCACAAGAAAACTGAGGCATAGGCACTGTTTTTAAAGGAATAGTAGTGTTTTTTTTCTCCACCAGGTTCTAAATGTTACAGCAAAACAATAGTCTAAATTTTTCAGGTAGCCCATATCATCTTGTTAGTATTATTAGCAATCCCCCTTGAAACCAATCAGCACTTGTAGCCCCCATAAGCTAAGAAACCAGCTAGCAGGTCCTCATTGAAACCAGTGTGCATCTCTGGCTAGTGGTGGGCAGTGATTTCAAAGTGGAATGCTAACTGGCTATTTTTCAATTGGCTAAAGTGCCAATGCCAAAACTTTTTTTTAAATTCCATCTGGCATTTGCCTGGTGAAGAAAAATAAGAACAAAATGTCAGAGTATCTCTTCAAGATTTGACTATTGTGTCTCACTGCCCTTCATACCCATCATAAATCCAACAATCCTGTACACTGTCAGTTTCCTCACAGAGGAGAATTGAAATCCATTTGAGCAGGTTTGTTCCAAAAAGAGATACCCACCATGTGAAAAAGATACCTACTCAAAGCATTTCATAATGGAACTCTTCATTTGTTGGACAGATGGAGGCTCTAAGACACAAGAGTCAAATCTCACATCACAAGGATACAAGAGTCAATCACTGTAGTACACTCATATACAGAGATAACGCGAGTAATGCCGTGTGTTTTGCCCTTCTTCAGCAGTGCCCTGTCCAGCTCGCAATCTATCGTCTACATACCCCAGGACATCGTCCGAGCCAAAGAGATCATCGCCCACATCAACACACTGAAGACCCAGGTCAGTTACTACGCCGAGAGGCTTTCCCGAGCCGCCAAGGAGCGATCCGCCAACGGACTGGAGAGGACTCTCGCCATTCTGGCTGATAAGGTGAGGGGATTGTGGAACAGAATAGAATAAAATAGTTAGTTTGTTTGTTTCTATGGGATAGTCTGATAACTTCAATACCGACCCATAATGTGTTTCACATTGATACTGCTTACTTGTTGGTGTAAAGTAGGCGTTAGTTCTTTGAAATAAACACAAAAATAAACAAAAACACACCGATGTGTCTACCTCTCTCCCTCTCAGACTCGTCAGTTGGTGACAGTGTGTGACTGTAAGCTCCTGTCTTCGGCCATTCAGGCCCTGAACGCAGCACGGCCCGAGTACATCGCCTCTAAAGCTTCTCCTTCCGCTGACTCAGAACAAGTAGTCCTCCGTAACGACCAGGACACGCTGCTAGCCAAGTGGAGCGGCCGCAATAGCCGATCCTCACTGCACGCAGACTGGTATGAAGAGGAGTGGGTAAGTTAATTGGTTAGTCAAGAGTCATCAAAACTAACAGGATGGATTGTAGTTCCACGCCGGCCATTTTGAACTTACATCACACTCGGGGTGGGAAAGTGCTACCTAGATGCACATCAAACAAACTTGGACAAACATTTATCATTTCACAGATTCCCCACTGAAAAGCATAGAAACAAACGGATCTCAAATGGATCTCGAATCCGGAGGATACTGGTTCACATTTCTCCCTTCTCCTCCTTACCTTCTCTCCCCCCAGGAGAAGGTGTGGCTGAATGTGGATAAGTCTCTGGAGTGCATCATCCAGCGTGTCGACAAGCTGCTCCAGAAGGAGAGGAGACCCAGCGACGGCAGTCAGGACAGTACCCAGACTGACCTGCAGGGCGGCGTCAGTAAGAAAGGTAACACACGCACAGAAATATTTCATAGGTATCTTTTTTTGTTTGCAGTGCCAAGAACAGTGCAGGTAACAACTTTTAAACATTGGGAGATGAATTTCAGGCAACAGGCTTTTTGTTTGGAATGAAACCCTGTTCATTACACTGTTTGTACACTGTCTGAATTTGAATTATTTTTGGCTGGCATTACATTGTTTTCAGCAGTAGTAAGAACGGAAACACATTGTCCAGATTTTCTTTAGACACGTTTCTCTGTGCAGTGCTAGTAAGAACTAGAAGGAATGGCCTTTTTAATTAGAAATTACACTGTTGCACAATTGATGAAGCTAATACATTTTTAGTTATATTTCTTTCATCAGGCGCAGGAAAGACAACAAGCAGACAATGTTTTTAGCTGGCATTACACCGTTTGCAGTACCGAAGTACAGAATGCATTCTTCACAAATAAGAAAAAATAAGACCAAAATATAGCAATGCATTTGTGAAATGAAAGAAATTGAGAATTGACATTGAATTCTTTAAGATGTGTAAATAATAATGCTGTATGCGGTCGTGAAAAGGTAAGGGGAGAACACGGGCCTTCTGGATCAACCCAGGAAGTATACCACAGGAACCTTCATCGTCATCATCATCATCATCTTCCTTACCATCCTCATCCTCTCTTGCTGCCCTCTCCTCTGCATGCCTTCCCTGCCCTGAACAAGAAACCTGTAGGTTTATTTTATTTTCTCCTCTTCTCTCATTTGCTAACCATCCTGTCCTCTCCCTGTTTTAATTCAATTAATCTTTTCTTTGTATTGTATCATTTTATTAAGTTGTGTGGAGAATTCATGAAAACATTATTTTTCCTTAACTTCACATGATAATTTTCCCTTATTATATACTATTCATCCTGATTCATCCTCATCTAGTGTAGAAAAATGGTCAAATATTGAACATTTTGTTTTGTGTAGAGTCTTTGTTGCTGTCTTTTTGGCCTGTCTAAAGTCCAGGATATCACATACTGTGGCTGAAAATGATAAACCGGCTCTTAATGCTCTCTAGCTTTGCTAGTGCAAGTGCAGCTCTGTTACTGCTTTAGGGCTAAATGTAGCCAGCCAGCTTGGTGTATCGGAGATTTGTGCTGACTGTACATTGTACTGGACCTGGGTCAAATTTCTATCAAAACACTTCCTTTGGAAATGATACATAAGGTTGGCAGTTTCACTATTCACTCCTGCCTGTTTAGAAATGCAGGTTACTATTGTGGGATGGGATGGAAGAAATTACCAATGTCCACCCAAGAGGTGTGTGGTGGCTGGATGGCCTAGACTCTAGGTCCTATAGGTTAGGGCATCCTACGGTCCCAGGTCTGATACTTAAAACAATCAATGTCCTTATCAATATATGATGAGCACGACAATGATCCCCTATTGCCTCACTCAGTTGTTGTTCTGGACAAGAAAGTCAGCTAAATACATAACAAATCTAAAAAGAATATAGACAGTCCGTCAGAATCAAAGAGCAGGGGCTTCTTTTTAGATTCACCATTTTGCACCAATGTTCAACTGTCATACAGGGAGAAATCCAGTCAAACAAAAGGAAGAGACACCAATTTCAGCAGCCACAAGACATGTTGCATTTTGCACTCTCTTGCTCTTACTGTGCTGTTGCCATTGCATTGTCCAGCTATACTTAGAACCCACAGCTGAATGATTACACTTTCAAGCTATCTATATGCCCATATATGCAACTTTTGATCGGGGGTTCTTGAAAGGCATTCTGGGAAATGTAGGAAATCACTAACTGCAGTAGAAGTGGACGAGGCAGGTTGAGGGAAAGTGGGTACGCTAAAAAAGTAAATTACAACAATACATCATGAAAAACCATTTGCTTGAATACTAGGGACTGGTGTTTTGGTTCCATTGTGCCAGGCATGTTCATTCAATCATGATTGAATTCTTCATGTGGTAAGGATTTTTGGATAGAGCTTTGACCCTCGTCAGCAGTATATCTATGTGTGTCTTTGCTGCTCTGTGGCTTATAGCGCCCCCTAATCATGCATGTTGCACCTCCATCCCTTCTTCCAGATGCAAGCCCCAGCACTGAGGAGGCATACCCAGGTAAGAGCTGTCTCCCTCCCCATGCTTCTCTCCCTCTTTCCCCTCTCTAGGACACCATCCGGTGAATACACGGGATCAACTTTGAGGAGAGATTAAAGCTTGACTTAGTAGTAAAGACCATAATTTAACATTTTAGATGAGTCTGTCATTTTCTTCACCAGACCTGCAGACATGCCCTTTATCTGGGGTGTATACATTTCTCAGTCAGGTATCTGCAAACACCCTGTATCTGTAAAATCAGGATCCTGCTTATCCTTGTTACCTTTATTTATTGTATTACCTATTTACCTTTATTGCTATATACACCCTATATATCCTAGTTATGATTTGTTTCACCCACATGGATCATTAAAGTTTAATCTCTCATCTCTAAAATGGTTTGTTAGCAGTGTTAGCATTCCCCATTCAAATCAATGGGCACTACCAGCCAGTGGTATCCATTGTTTTGAATGGAAAATACTAAGCATGCTAAAAAGCTGTTTATAGGATATCACCTTTTTCTGCACAAGAAAAATGAGACAAAAATTCTAAATGTCAATCTATCCCTTTTAAAATAAGTGAAGCGGAGATAAGGCTGATTCCAAGTCAGCTTCACCCCAGTGCACAACTCACTTTCTCTCTCTCTCTCTGTGGCCTCCATATCAGCCCTAAGCCTAGCGTGTTTGCTTTCCTTGTAACCTAAAGATTATTCTCTGTACCATCTGTTTCTATATATATATATATATATACATATGTGTACATACGTGTACATATGTGTTGGTGTTTGTACTTGTTTGTGTGTGTGTTCACCTCTATATATCTTACTATACACATTCCAGTTTTTCCTCCATCTATCATTCTATCTCTTGTTCTAATTTGATGTGTACATCAGTGTCTATCGTGTGTGTTTCTCTATAAATGTATTTATAAGTATATATATCTGTGTGTGTGTGTGTGTGTGTGTGTGTGTGTGTGTGTGTGTGTGTGTGTTTCCCAGGCGAGTGGAGTGAGGCTTTGTACCCTCTCCTCACCACGCTGACAGAGTGTGTTGCCATGATGAGCGACAAGGCCAAGAAGTCCATGGTCTTCCTCCTGATGCAGGACAGCGCCCCAACGATAGCCATGGACCTGACGCTGCAGTACCGCCGAGATGTCGTCTTCTGCCAGACGGTCAGTACTCTCACTCACTTCACACACATCACTAAAAATGACAAGCAGCCAAACACAAAGGTCAGGGCCTTAGTACCCTTACACTTAAACAGAACATCCTTTACACATGGATGCAGAGAAACCAACAACATGTGTTCGCTTACATAATCTATATAATATAATTAATATAAAAAGTTATACACTCATACACAGATGTTGTGCAGTTTATAACGCGATAGTGCTTTTGTGAGTGTGTTCCTTCACATACAATGGACCAGGATGATTTAAGTCAAAGTATCTTATTGCACTGGCAGACAATTTTACTGGTTTCAGTACATTTCACTTGATTCATGTCTGTATGACTTCATTCAAGAAATCATCACAAAACAACAAGAAGCTTGTTTGAGAACAATTTCATTTACCAAGTAAATGTCTTGAAGCAAGTGACATTATTCTGAAAAAAGTCAAATGTATTGAAACTTGTAAAATGATTTGCTTTTTTAGTGTTAAATGTACAAATGCAAGAACACACACAGGATCTAAAGCATTTATCCCTTGTGTTATGAACTAGGATGAGTACTGATGTAGGAACCTAGCTTGGATATTAAAGAAAATGGTTATGAATGTGTAACATTGACAGTGTGTGTTGTGATGTGTGTGTTGTTAATGCTGCCGTTGATGTGTTCGTTGTGGGTTCGATCCCCACGTAGTGTGAAACTGTAACTTGTAAGTCGCTTTGGATAAAAGCGTCTGCTAAATGACTGTAATGTAATGTAATGTAATGTAATGTGTGGTTGTTGTTAAAGCTCACCGCTCTCATCTGTGGCTTCATCATCAAACTGAGGAACTGTCTCCGTGACGACGGATTTCTCCGACAGCTCTACACCATCGGCCTGCTGGCGCAGTTTGAGTCCCTGCTGAGCACCTACGGTACACACACACACACACACACACACACACACACACGCCACAGGTCCTTCCAATCAAATGTAATCACCCGTGTCTCCTCTTCCCTCTACTATACCATTAACGTTTACAGAGCACTGTGCTTACTATTATGAACGTGTATGTGTGTGTGTGTGTGTGTGTTCCCAGGGGAGGAGCTGGCCATGTTGGAAGATATGAGCGTCGGCATCATGGATCTGCGCAACGTCACCTTTAAGGTAGGAGGATTCAATACGCGAACTTTGCTGCACTGTATGTTAGATTCCACATACACAGAAATATATTGTGTCCATGGTGAGTTTTTTTATGGAGTAACATTCCCAAGGTTTAATTCCCCCTGGGGTCACACATGTTAAAAATGTTGATTAGATCACATTGCATGAAAGTTTATTGATCCCCATGGGGAAATCGGGCTGTTGCAGCAGGAAGTAGAAAATGAGTTATGACCAAAACCAATATATAGAAAGAATAAGCATACAGCAAATGGGGTTGTAAAAGCAAATTCAGCCGACCTTTCCAACGCACGTAATAAGTAGAAAAGGTAGAGAATTATAAAAAATTAGAGAAGGCTGTGACAATGTCAACCATTTTGCACTTGTATCCACATGTTTTGTGTCCCTTTAAGGTAACCCAGGCAACCGGCAGCTCCGCCCCCGACATGCTGCCAGTCATCACAGGCAACCGGGACGGCTTCAACGTCCGCATCCCCCTACCGGGTACCATGTTTGACGCGTTGCCACGGGAGATCCAGAACGGCATGCTGCTGAGAGTTCAGCCAGTTCTCTTCAATGTCGGCATCAATGAACAGCAAACATTGGCTGAGAAGTGAGTTGGGGAGGTGAAGGAGGTAGGGAGGGAGGGATGGATGGATGTTACAGCTGCACTAGGCAACTTCACACTTTGGCGGCCTCAAGTGGCAGCGTGACAAAACTGTTTTGAAAGTTTGAAGGATTCCATTACTTAGAAATCATGTGACATGACAACAACAAACACTCCTCTAAATTTCTTATTCTTAGTGGCTGGTAGGGGTGAAAAAAATCTTTTGGCAGCAGGTTCAACCATTGTTGGTGAGCCCAGCTTTCTCTGGACGGAGAGCTCTCTCGCTGCTGTTTAGGAGACGTAACTTAGTATTTTGCTCTTAAGTTACGATTTTTCACTTCCTGTGCACCAAGAAGATGTCCCACCAGTGACCATACCAGAAACCAGAATTTCATTTGAGCAAATGGGGTGAATCTCCCATGATAAATTTGTGATTTAGGCTGGTAAGAGGGGTGTAGTGTACATAAAAAATCTTGCCTAGTGCAGCTTTAAGGTTAACGATGGTGTTTCATAAAAAATGGATAGAATGGAGAGGTGAGACAAGGATGGTGATTTGGGAAAAAATGCATGGTTTGACAGACGGATGGAACAGATGAGAGAAGGGGACAAGGAAGGTGATTTGGAAAAGAAGGGTGAATACATGGGTGATCAAGGTGGGAGAAGAAAGAAGGAAGGATGGATGGATCGGTATGGACAACAGGTTTATGGAAGAATTAATGTGTGTCTGCATGTGATTCAGGTTTGGAGACACATCCCTCCAGGAGATCATCAACTTGGAGAGTCTGGCCAGGCTGAACTCCTACTACGAACAGTTCAAAGAAGTCCTGCCTGAGGACTGTAAGTATAACAGTCAATGTTATAACAGCCAGTTTGTTATCTATAATACCTACCAGACTACAGGTCACACTGAGGCTGCAATCACTCCTGCAGTTCATTTTCTTCGGTATGAACCATCGTAGAAAACTGTACTTTATTGCATTTTTATATTTGGTTCATTTTACTTCACACTGCCCAGTTACAAGTGAACCAGGGCTTGTAAACCAAAGTCACATGGACTCAGAAGTAGCTGGTTTATTGGGCAGAGTTTTGGTAACATGTCATCCCACCAGGTTAGAGATTTTAGTGGTGGGGTGTCAAAACAAATCTAATTCCAGTCCCTGTAACGTTGTCTAAGTGTGATAGACTTGTCTGCGCTCTTTGCTGTAATTCCCCTTCTCTGGTGTTCATACCAGTTAAGAACACTTATGCTAAGCTTTCCAAGCTAGATGTCAGATGTCAACATTTATCTCCTTAAACCCATGAAACCTTTTGTTTTGGGGTCGTTTCCTGTAGTTGGTTCAGGTTAGGGTTAGGTTCTCACTCCTAATGAACCTCACCTCAGTTCCCTTGTTGGAGGACTGAGACGCATTTTCAGGCGTTTCTCTACATGGTAAACTTTTAATCCAGTGTAATACAGTAATCTTACATCTGAAAGTAAAGGCTTTAATTAAGGATAAAACTTAACTTGGAATGACAGTTCTGTTGTTAAAACCTTTTCTGTGAATCTTCAACAAAGTCACATTATTTATCATCGCATTGGTAAGATGGTAAACAACTGTCTCAACTCCTTTCTCCCTCCCTCTTTGTGTTCTCTGCTCCATCTGTTCTC
>OOFE01013137.1:0-22900 GCA_900323365.1 Monocentris japonica
TTTCAACATAGCTTTTAAACAAGTAATCAAAAACACCTTCACGTACTGATTACACAAACACATACTGGAACAAGCACAAGCCTGCCTCCTGCTGCTAGCAAGCAAATGAATATGCTGTGCAGCACACAGGCAAGCACACACACACACACATGCTGTGAAAGGACTATAAAAGAGAAATGGGAGGGGTGGGGACAAGAAGTGAAAAAAGACAGAAGACAGAGAGAGAGAGAGAGAGAGAGAGATAGGGGAGAGAATGAGGGGGTGTTGAGGAGGAGGGAAGAGTTTGATGGGAACAAAATCAGACGGTCAGACCAGAGGAGGAGAGTAAGCGAGCGTGCAAGCAGGCAGTGTAACAACAAAGAAAGAGAAAGAGAGAGAAAAGACTTGAACTATCCATCCCCATCCAACAGGTACAGTAAACCGCTTCTTTTGTTTGCTTGTCTTTTCATTCACTCTATTGCCCTGGCGATGCGTCTGTTGATCCACAGGGGTCACATGTTTATTTGTAGAGATGTACTCCTCGGTGGCAGCAACTTAAAGGCATGACAGAAGTTTCATGTTTCAAACTTAAGTAGACATTGTACGCTGATCTTCCCTCAAAGCGAAAGCCTTTGTGGTTTTTCATCTTGGGTTCCCACAGAAACCATCTGGCTCGCTGCCAATAGAGAATGAAGCATTCATGGGTTCACCAAGACATTTCTACACATTCAAAATGAGCCTGTTTATATATATGACATGTTTGATTATACACAAAACCACTTCTAGATAAACAGTGATTTCAAAATCATTTCCTACCCTTTGTATCACTGTAACTCATTGTTGGTATGCCTTTTTTTTTCTTCTCTTATACCATAACCTACATTATTCTATCTGCTGTGTTTTCTGTATGCTAGTTTTAAGGCTGACTCACAATTACTACCGTTATAGTTACAACAAACAATACAACAACAAAAAGTCAGTTCCTCCTTTCAACCTTACTAGACCCAAGAATTTCCCCCCGGGGATCAATAAAGTATCTATCCAGGTTACACATTCATGGTTGTATCATTTTTTAAATGACCAGTCTTCCCACACAAATTCTAATTATCAATTATTGCTATTTCTATCCACAGAGATGATGTCACTGCGCAGGAACCTGGCTGTGCTTCTACTATTTCTGACCCCTGATTCCTTCCTCCGTTTTTCCTCGCCTCCCCTCCCCTCCCTCCATCTTGCCAGTGCTGTCCCCACTTCCCCTCCCGTCACTCTTCCGCGAATTTTGTTCATGACTGGCATCGGCTCAGATGATGACGACTATGAGGACAACCACAGCTCACCTCCCAGTGTGTCTTCCTCCATAAAGCCTCCCCTCCTCCTCCATGAACCCCAGCCCTGCCAATACAACCCCTGCCTGGAGAAGCAGGAGTCCTGTGCCCATCTTTCAGCCCAGACTGGATGCCTCTGTCCTGGCCTCAGTGGGGCCGACCAGCCCCCTCATGCTCCATACCTCCAAGAGCTGGTCCCAGTCAGTGATGGGGATGACAGAGGGAAGGTAGAGATCCAGTGGTGTGCCCCATCTTCAGTGGTATCTGGGTACAGAGTGGTGGTCGAGGGAAGCAGAACGGAAGCCCTGGACTTTGGCGAGGAGTTGCGACGGGGGCTGGTGGGGTCCTTGGAGGTTGGGGCCACAGTGTGTGTGGAGGCAGTGAATAAGGCAGGACGCAGTGCCCCCTCTGAGTTTTCCTGTAAGAGGTATGACCCCCCTGAATCCTCTAACCATGCACTGAGGGCCGGGGTCATAGGGGGAGGAGTGGCCTTTCTCTTAATCCTTTCCACGGCAGCCATAATCCTCTATAAGTGCCAAGTGTGTCGAAAAGTAAAGATGGACTCCACTGAGGGTCTGGGGAACCCTTCTTACACCACAGAGGGAACTCTGTGATCCAGAATGGTGTAGTGCAGACACAGTCCGTCCCAGTCACATCAGCAAATCCCAAGAGACAATGATATAGCAACAAGCTGATGGGAGACTAATCGCTACCAAAACTGTAGAGGGATGGTGTTGTGATTATGCAGTTCAGAAGATGTTTACACTCCTGTTTCAAGGAATATACAATTATTGTATGATTGAAATATCATTAAATAAGAACTTTGAAGGTTGTGGAATAACTAACCTAACAAAAAGCTATGGTTGATTTTGTGCCTAGAACAACTACAGATTTATTTGCTGGCAAATTAACTTCTGTAGATATTATTGCAGTGTTTTAATTCTATGGCAGATGAATTGAATTGTAAACATTAATCTTTAAGATATACTGACACAGTTTTGTAATAAACTAAAATGTTTCCTAATAAAAGCGTGTAAAATTGTTTTATTTGAATCATTGTTTTCACTGGAAAGGGATTGTATAAATATTAAAACATGGTTTTCCACTACATCGAGGATAGGTGATGCGCTGATGCAAGTGCAAGCTACTGTCGCCTCATTCAACTTTTATTTTGAAACCCTTGTAAGGAACTGTGAACTTGATTTGATTGGCTAAATGTCTATGTCAATTACGTTAGGTCCCGTCTCCTTTCTCTATCTAAGCCAATGATTTGCCAGCAAACAATGTAAGGAAGAAGAGGTATTTATGACAGCGTATAAAAATATCATTCATACATCCAACACATGATTACAAGTTACAATGGCAAACGCAGGTGAGTTTGTACACTTTGCAAGAAGCCTTTCTTTCATTTTACTCATAGTTCGTCGATGCCACAGTTTCTCCTACTGATATATGAGTTTAATCGCGTACATTGAATCGCGTGAAATAGAACTAACGTTAGCCAACTAACTGTAATTAGTTTAATGATTTATAGCAGTGAGATAGCGCCATTGTTTGTCTGGTTAAAGTTTGGGCAGTATGTGTCGCATTATGTTATACATTAAAGTCTACTAACTAACACAGCGAGTAAAAGAGGAAAATACTAGTAGTACTAGTTGTAGTATAAATAATACTCAGTTATCTTTATCTTTTATATCACATATAGAATGACTCAGCACAACAGAATCTACTTAAGCTCAGCCCCGAAGCAACCTTTGCCCCAGCCTAACATGCATGTAACAGGGGTTTGGGCATCCTCTTCTTGCAGCACTAGTCCTATTTGTAGACTACTGGCCTGGGTTATTGGTTAGTACTTTGGCTGTATCCCAAAACATTTAATTCCCTTCCTTCCCTCGTTCTCTATCACTCGCCTCAAACCTGGAATAATCTTGAAGAGAAGGAGAGGAGGGAGTAAGTTGGTGATTTAAAAACTCATACAGATTTGTCATACAAAAGGAGCTTCTGTCTTCTGTCAATTTGGACAAACTGAGTCTTGAGTCCCCCCCCCGCCACCACACACACACACACATATATATGCCCTGTTTGATCTGAAAGGGAGTATGAATCCAATCATGAGGAAATTATATTCTGGAGTGGAATGTGCCCTGAAACGGGAGTGAAGTTGCTTGTACATCTGTGTACAGGTATGTCCTGCACTTCAGGTATCATACTCCAGGATTACAAAATGGCTATGACCGAGCATAAAAACAGTAGCAAACAGTAAATAATGCAATTTCATTTTGGGTATCCAAGAATGGCTTCCCAAACTCTGCAAAAACCTAAATCACTTTTATCCCTCTGCCATTACCAGGCAAGAAGGAGATCTCCTATGCAGAGCTCCAGGCTCTCCTGAAGAAGAGCCAGAGTCTCTTTTTGGTTGATGTCCGTTCTAAAGAGGAAGTGGATAAAGGAAGCATCCTAGGATCCATACACATCCCAGGTGAGCTTCACTCAGAATCATTTACATGGGATTTTTTTAAACTGCTTTGTAGGATTACTTCATTTTCAGTACTTGATGTTCTCTCTGGATGTGCAGTATGCAGGTTTCACTTGGAAGACTGGAAATGCTTGGTTTGTAGTGGTGAATAGCTTTGGTGTAGGCCTATTTTTCAATTTATGAAAGTTTCAGAACAGCTGTTTATGTCCCTCTCCTAGTTTATCCATAATATATACTTCCTTCCTTCTTCCCATCCCTAGTTGATACAGTAGAGAGTGCTCTTGCACTGGATCCTGCAGAATTCATGTCCAAATATGGGGTGGCCAGGCCACCGCTGGATGCCCCGGACCTGGTCTTTTACTGCCAGATGGGCAGGCGAGGGGGAGTGGCCACAGAGAAGGCACACGCAGTGGGATACCAGAAGTAAATAAGTTATCGGTTACTGTACATAATACACACAGCCCATCTTGCTATTACACAGACAGTCCAAGTCTCGTTGGACTCCTTGTAACCCTAATAAGCCTCGCTGCTTAAGCTTTATCTCATGTCCACATAAATGACTTCTGTATACTTACAGAACCAAGCACAGTTTTTTTCAGCTTCCTTACCTCACTTGTCAAGAAACTTAGGCTGTCTGTATAATGTCTTGCAATATTATTATACAGTAGTTGTATAAAGATGACGACTCTTACCTTCTGTGCCTCTGTCTTCTATTTTAGTGCAAGAAACTATTGCGGCGGATACAAGGAGTGGTCTGAGAAAGGGGGAAAATGATGTGTTGGAGCCTAATATCTACACAAATAACAAATATTAAACATAAACAGTCAAAATAAAGAAAAATATTTTGTTGTTTTCTTTTAATGTCTTTTGATACTGTTGGTGTTTTTGGACATGTGCAATACATCTATTGTATTTAAAATGTTAATAAAATATGTTCGCTCAGAATCATTATTCTTTAGCATGTACCCATGTTGATCACTTCAGAGAGCATGCCACCAACACTGCAATATGTCAATTTCCACTGGTTTTATCCACCTTCCTCTGAGTCATGTAGGAATATAACTGACACATTAAGCACTGAATAGTCTTTGCTGAGGTTGTTTGGTTCGCATAATGATTAATATGAGGGCTTGTCACCATGCAGTGTGATAGTGACCCTTGCCACAGGAAGTGTGCACTAGCTTGTACAATTTGCTGAAAGTCACTATGTCTATTAAAGACACACCCTAGAAGCGCCATTTCCCAGCACTGGTCGATTGTTGACCATAAGAACTTGAACTTCATCTGCAGTGAAATCTATCAGTCAGTGTACATGCAGAGCCTCGGCAGCTACTGTGTTCATATACTGCTGTTAAAAAAACAGATTAATTCAGTAATTAACAGAAGTGGTCTAATAATGGTGGCTTATACCTTTGTTTTATCAAGGTGGGTGAGTTAAAACCGTGGCTCATTTGGCGCGCGACAGTCACCTGGCGTCTGAAAGGAAAGTCGGGACGCTGAAGATGCTCAAAGAAATACAGCAGGTTATTTTTAGATTTTCCTTAGAGAGCGACACACATTTTGCTTAAGAGACACGGGAAGATTCTTCCTGCCTGTTTGAACATTAAAGACGGATGGGTTACTGCATCTAGCTAGGACAAACAGCAACATAACACTAACGTTAGAAGCATTCAAGTTCACCGGGGAAGCTAGCTACCTACTAGCTAAATTAACTGACTTAGGCTAACTTGTCCATGGTGCTGGAAGCCAGCTTTATTTTCGCAATTACCTTTTCAGGTTTTACGGTTGCTCATGCTTTTGAGAAAGCAGAGGGGGCGGCGCCGTTGGAGGTCTGCAGGAGGACTTTTGGTACTACTGTGGCCCGGACCAGGCACTAACAACAAAATAAACTGCACTGGTAAGTCTAAGTTACAAATAAAAAAAAAGTTCCCAGAGGCCCAAATACGGCCTCCTGGTTTGACACTGTGATATGTCAAATGATATGTGTAAAATGTCAAATCCAAGCGTTAATATCTGCACTGGTAACAGATTAACAAACTGTCTTCATCTTCAAGTTGCAGTATGTTTGGGCCAGGAATGTTAAATCATGTTGCCACCATCATTTAGCACCTCTTTTCCTGCTCCAAAGAAAGTGGTGCAGATAGATCTGGCTAACAGCACTTAGTCCAGCCCACCCCAAAAGCGTCAGCATCAACTAAACTGTCACAGATGTTGCTAATTGTGCAACACTAACAGTATTTCCATTTATGGTAAAGTTGCGGCTGCTGGTCCCTGGTGTGCAGGTGTTAAAATGGATGCATTCCAACCAGGTACGTACAAACACACACAAACACACACAAACCTCTGGTTTACTGTATGACATCTGTTTGTCTTTTTGCTGCATTAGTGTTCACAGAATTGCAGGAGAAGCTATTTCCCTGTGCCAGTCCCTGCCCTGAACCTGACCCAGAGGAGCTGTGTGCCTTCACTGACATGCATGGTCCTCTCCGGTTCCTCCTGTCCCTTCAGGTGTCTGTGTTTGAGTATTATCACACATCCTGACAAACATCCTGTCATCCTCGGGGATATTTGAGACTGGGAACTGTCTGAAACTCCTTGAACATACTCAGCACTATAGCCCAGAGCACTGCAGAGGTAGTTTTTTCTTCTAGGTGTCTAATCAAAGGCCAATTATCAAATCCAAGAATGCCAAGTCAATACTTGTGTCCTTGTGGAGGAAATTATTCGCAGGTTGTCTTGGAGAGAACAAACTTCCAATGAGAGTGAGAACAGGGAAGCATCCTTACAGTTTGAGATGTACTGTGTGCCAATTAAGATCATTCACAGCTGTTCATTTTCCCAGCTGTTACAAGCAGCTCTGTACTATATACTATAGCACTATTTGGGCGTGTTGCATCGTTCTTGCAGTGCATCTTGGTGCTTCCCCATTCATTCTCATTGGCCAAGTCACCATCCAATGCATCCTTGTTTGGCAATTGAACTTCCGGGATCTTTATCCGTACTCCATCATCATCATCCTCAGCATTCGTTTGTTTTGGAATCATGCTTCAGCTGTTAGACATTAAGCAAAGCACGTCATGGAGGACACAAGAATGTAAATTGAGAATGGGCCAGGGACTATTTATACCCGGGGCAACAGGTGAATGCAATTAACTACCTAGCAGAATAGAAAACCAGCAGTACTCTAGACTCTAATTGGAACTAAATGAAACTGAAACCTATTGGAATTAAATCTAGTAGTGAAAGTCTTGAATTTCACATGTGCCCCTATGAATGCAATTTCTGGTGGATGAAGTCAGTGACTCCGTGTCTGTGGGTGATGTGTTATCTCTGCTTATCCTTTTATGTTGTGCAGGTGAGAGGCACAAGGCAGTTCAGTCCAGAGTGGTGTTCGCATGCAGAGGCATTCCTACACAGATTCAGTCTGACTAATGCAGGGGTAGGAAAGGACCAGTTGCCCTCTGGCATCTATCTATGATCATGTGCTTTAGAGACTTGAGAGACGCTGACTGTCCTCATCTTTTGCCCAGGTGAAAATCCACCTCAGAGTCAGATCAGATCAGGAGACTTTCCAACGGGTGTTTAGGTATGATTGTGTGTTGCAGGTGTCACTTAATACTAGTAAAGATTATAGCTTCCTCTCTGGGCAAATCATTACCCAATCTCAACCTAGCAAGTCCATTCTGCCTGATAGATGGCCTTGGTTAATTCAAAACTTCATGGAATGAATTTAATCAATATGTCAACATACTGTATGTATTCTGCTTTATGTCTTCTGTCACTGTGTATGACATTGAACTTGGTCTGGTATTACCAACTTGTCCATTTGGTAAAATTACAACATTATGTTTGTGTTCTTACAGTGTGAAGATCCAGAGTAAAATTGAGCAGCAGAAAAGCCAACCATCACTGATCTTTGATGTCACCTGCAATACACAGTAAGTAATGCTGTTGCTCATATTAACACATGTGTGCATGTGTATCAGTATTACCCTACCTACAGTAGAAAAAAAAACAGAACAAAAACAAGCGTGGAACCAAAACTGATAATGTCCTCATCCAGCACTGCTGCATAAACATGGTGGAAATACTAATCGATGCATGTGTCTGTGAGACTTGAAAAGCGACTCTTTCCCTGGTTGTTTCAAGGCCTCCAGTGTGTGTGGGGAAAAGAGCCTGGTGTCAGGGAGGGCACCCTGTCCTGGGAGGCAGGTTGCCACTCAGTATCCCCCCAGAGGCCATGGACAGAGGCTTGTACGGGGAGCTCAGCCTCCAGCCAGTCACCCTACTCAGCCCCTGTGTGCTACAATACCCCAACCTGGCAACCCAACTCACTTGCATACAAATATCCTTTACTGATTGTGTCATGTGAGATGAACATACACACACACACACACATTCAGACAAGGACACACGCAAGCACACGTTCTTCCTTGACTCCATATGTGGCCAGGTGTTGGTGAACAGCCCCAGTAACGTGCCTGTCCCAGTGCCCTCAGCCTTCCTCCACTACCTGCCTGACTGTCTGGACTGTCAGGAACTGGGCCTGCATGGCCTTCACTGCTCCACCTTCACAGGTCGGACAAGCTAGCAGGGTTATTTTTCCTAAACAGGCTTATTGTCAGTGAAATTAAGGTTAAATCATTCCGATGATGGAATACTAGAGCTGTACAAAATGGAAAAATAAAAATGAGTGGTTGTCACAATCCCAGCCCAATGGTATGCCTTCCCACAGTATTACATATATTATTGTTACAGCCTGATGTAATACCTGTGTGGCTTTAACCAGTGTAGACTCGCAGAGTTTGTCCACTGGTGAGTTTTTTTGTGACTTTTCACTGAGAAAATCAGTGAAAAATTTTCATCACATCCTCTGCAGATCTTGTGCAAAGCGATGGCACTATATGCACTGTAGAGCATGGCAACTGCGAGGAGTCGGAGCCAGAATGGAGTCTTGCGCCCGTGCAGCAGAGTCTCTCACTTTTCCTCTTCCTGGAGCACAGTGACCCCTTCACCTCCCAGCTCTCTGATGTTATGGGTGAGAGCTGCAACACATAGCCTCAACACTCACACACTCTTTGCTGGGTTGAAGTTGTCCATTCTTTCATGTTTCAGACTATTTTATAAAGCCATATTTAATTGTGTTTCTGCATTTCCAAGAATGAGCCATACACATGGTATGTTACTCTCACCAGCAGTAGAGAAGTAGAGCCCTCAGTTGATTGATACTTTTGAAGTATATCGCAGTATGAATACCTCTCAATGTGGATGGCATCACACTACACAAATTACATAACATGACAACCAAATTTAGGTACACAGTATTTTGGATGCCACAATGATCTCACCAAAACCAATACTCTTGCCCATATTAGTACACATCCTGCTCAATGAACAATGATTTTTGTGAACCTCCTGCAGCCACAGAGGAGCTTCTAGAGCACCACCTAGAGGCTATTCTGAACAACAACAGACGAGCAGTAACGACAGCCCTGAAGACTGAGCTAAGGAACACACTGAAAGCCCAAAGTCAGAGACGCAAGGCAAGCCAAGTCTTAGACACTCTTACACGCAGGTAGGACTCTTTGTATAATGTACAATTTATATAATTGTGTTCTCGGGTGATGTATGTGCAATGTCAGGACCAAGAGAAGCTGTGCTCAGCCCTTGAGGTGATGCTCAGCTCTGCTATCAGTATTGTGAGCTGCAGCACCAACATGAACTTCAGAACTACCTGCCTGGAGAGTATGAAGGTATGCTAGGAAGAAAAGAATACAGTCCATACAAACGATCTATCCATACACGCTCATAGTTAATTTTAGTGTTAAAGTGATGGTGTCCTGGTGGCTCAGCTGGCTGTCGCTATGCCATGTAGCCACGTTGTCCTGGGTTCAAATCTGGCCTAGGGCCTTTGATGCATGTCATCCCCCAATTTTCTTTGTCTCTCCACTATCAGATAAAGGCAAAATATTTTTTAACATGTAATTTGAGCCTGACATTAGCTGCCTTGATATTCCATAGACGCCACTGGCATTCTAGCTTTTTTTTTTATTGCCAACAAATGCAAACAGGCCAAACTGAAAGGTTCTCACGCTGCACATGTACAGTTAATATACTTGATTGAGATGTGACAACACTAAACGTGCTGCTAAATAAATATTTTTTTATGTCAAGTATGTATACATGCCTGCGTCCTAGGTGTGTGACACCCATGAACTATCAGTATCCCTCCGTGAAACGCTGAGGAGGGTGACGTCATGGAAATTCATTCCCAACGGCAGGTGCTACTCGGCACTGGTGAGTAGGATGGTGAAGCACTTACTTTGGGTCATAGTCACCAACCTCTTCCTAGATCAACCCTTGAATTCTTTAGACATTTGACCTCAAACTGAACCAAAGTCTAATTTAATGTTCATTCATCACTTCCACAGACGGAAGAACTTCCTGATAGTAATGAGCCCACCAGGAAAGAAATCTGAATATGGCTGCATTTTCTTTGAAAGAGTTTTGTTTTGGAGCGAATCCTGTGGAGGCAATTTCTTTTGAAGTGAATATTGTGCCACTTTAAGGTGTGTTGTTGGTGCAAGTGATAAAATGGGACAATTGAATTGTCTGTTAAAACTTGATATTAAATGCATTTGCTTTCATTACTTATACTTTGTTGCATGATTTTAGCACCGCTCTATGATAAGAAACATTCTAGCAGAGATCTTAATTCAACTGAACCTTTTAAGATCTGAGATGGTGACATTTTTCTATCTTGTCCTTACAGTAAACTGGGCTGCCAGTGGTCTGGGAATTTCAAAGACTTTTGGTAGATGCATTCCAGTCAGAGAATTTATTAGCTGTTTTTATATTCAGTAGTTACTTTTCCACAGCAAGGCAAACTAAGGGTTATCAGTACTGATAAAGTTATGTAGTCATTGGAAACCGCCCAGCTGACAGAGCAGGTGGGTAGGTGTAGGTGAGAAGATGTGGTGAAAATCCCACCTTTTTTTTAGTAACAGACATAATGATAAGCCCTGGTTTTATCCCTCTAGTAGAAAATAGTTTACTCAGCAGCTGCATTTGCATGTACTACATATTTGCCCTTTTGTGCTCATGATAGAAATAGAGCAAAGTAAACAGACATAAACCAACTCAGTGTGCATAGTTGGAGACTAGAAATATAAACAGTACAATAGAACAGTGGTTCCCAGACCCCACTTTGAGAACCACTGGTTTTATTGTGGGGGGGTTCCAGGTGCCTCCCAGCAAAATGGAGAATAATTTCACTAGAATTTAATTCACTAAAGAATCCCAATTAGAGAATGTATAAGAAAGACTACTCTAATCGAAGGTTTCATTCTGAATATTCTTACTTCAACATTTCCATGTCCATAGGCCCCTGTATCTTGATCTCAACTTCACTGTTTTGATGTCAAATCTGAGAAAAGAAAAAGCATCAAATGAACCAGCATGTGAACAATAATTACCCTCAAAATCTGGTGACTACTTACTTGTAATGGTTGGCTGAAAGGGTTACACTCTGATGTTGGATGCATTTGATTGTTAGTCAAGTGGATGGATCCACAATGTCTGATAACAGGGCTTCCTTTTTGCTAGACTTCAAACAAAATTCCAATATTAGTTAGTAAATGGAATGGTGTTAAGAATCACTATAATTAGTTTTTGCTGGAATTTAAGTGATTGCACAAACCTTTGGTTACTGGGTACATGTCCCTTGTTGTCCACATGGTGTTTGAGGCATACCTTAATGATACATATAGAGTTTTAACTGTTGAGCCAGAATCTGGCTGCTCTCTCACTAATGAAATTCAACAAAATGTGACAACAACTTCATATTTGGCAGTGGTGGGATTTGAACCCACGCCTCCAGAGAGACTGGAGCCTAAATCCAGCGCCTTAGACCACTCGGCCACACTACCAATATATTAAGGCATCGTTTTTGACAGCCATGGGAAAGCTAGAGAAACATTCCCAGAGTGAGCACTAGGTGGCACCATTGGCTTCTGTTTTTGTTGCGCTCGCTTCCGCTTTGCGTTTGTTTGGCCGTGACGTAAATTCCGGCCGCGAACACCGACAGCACTTTTTCGCGGCAAAATGAAACGGACAAATTTATTTTGACATTGCTCAGATTTGTTCAGATTAGTCGCATATACCAACTAGTTTCTGTTTTCCGTAGTGTTTAAAATATCGTCGCTGGCTTTGTTATGACGAAAAAGGGAGCAAGGCTGCTAAACTAGCAAGGTATCACCACAACATTGGACTTTCTAGCGGTCTGTCCTGCTTTCTTCACTTGCTTTATTGTGAGAATCACTCGTACTGCAAACTACGCTAGCCAACAATCAACATATATCAGAAAACAATGGCATCGGCCACTGTAGAGGGCATAAAGTCGGAGCTGGACATGTTTGACATAGCCTGTCATGGCGACTCCATACTGGACAAGAGTAAGTAACTGACGTTAGATTTTATTCCAGTTAGTAGAAGTAGCGTTACTGCTACCGCTAACACAGCAGTCAGTCTTTCTTGTGTTGTCATTTTTTATTTCCCAATAACTAACGCTATATACAAAAATAATCCTGAGCTGTAACGTTAATGCTTGGGGTCAGTGTGTCACTGAGTTGACCTGTTACCTCGGGGTGGCTACAGCTCGGTCGTTTTTTTTTCCTGTATCCACGTAAGGTTAATAGGGTAAGCTTGGCTAACGTAAATGCAGACGAAAAGTGATTAATTGAAAGTAAATGCAGTGAAAGCAGTTACGATATTGATTCTAAATAGTAACAAGGGACTCATGTAAGATTATTGCCCACGTAGTCAGATATACTGACGTTAAAGTTGAAATGACAACAATGATACTGTGGGTTATCTGGGCGTCTGCTTCTTTCTACTTGCAGTGATACGGTTTGGCCTGCAGATGTCGCTGATGGCCGCTGTGTTCACCCTGGGACTCAGTTAACTGGCCCCAATGAAATTAATCAATACTAAGAAATATTGATTTTGCTGGAATTTCTCAGGCAAGAATTGCCTACAAAGCACGACGGGATGTTTATGTTGCCTTAGCATGCCTGCCTGATTGAAGTGTCAGTTATAATATTTGTAGGTAGTTATGAGCTGTTGTCAATCTCCCTCTTTCATTTCTCTTCCACCTCCTCTCTCTCTCTCCCCCTCTCTCAGTGTTGGAGCAGTGTATTTGTAACAGGTTACAGGCGGATGAGATCGTGCTGGAGTGGGTGGCGTTCAGCAGCACCAAAAATGGACTAAAACTCAGCCTGGACACCTTGGACCAATTTGAACACGAGGTGACTGTATTTGAATATTTTAAAGTATGCATGTGTCCCTCATTCCTGTCCTCAAAGCCATCCCATTTGAAGTGGCCAAAGGACGCCACTCATTACATATTGAATCAGTATTTTAATTTCGGCAAGGGCAGCACTTATCTGCGTTATGCTACTTATACCTTGGCTCACTGCTGCCAGTAGATGCACTGCCCTCGTCATCAGCTACGACACAATTGTGTTTACTGTGTGTGTGTGTGTGTGTGTCCGTCCATGTGTCTGTCCCCTCTGCAGGTTTTAAACAAGAAGAACAAATCCAAACAAAGCTTCAAGAGAGAGGAACCACATAACAGAACCAGAGACATCCACTCACTGCAGGACTTGTATCCTCCACAGTACACACACGCACACCAGCAGCACCCCTCTCTGAAGCTATCTGTGTTATCTGTTGTCTGATATTGCCGGTTTGTTATAAACCATGACGTGGTTTGTCCAGAATCAAAGCCGAGGAAGAGGAGGAGAGTCTACTAGACTCTTACTCTACTCCTGCTAAGGTAAGCTCTCAGTTTGACTTCATGGGGAGTTGTCACTGCTACATTATACATATATTTTTCCAAGTTTAAAAAAAAACAGCCTATTTTGTTCGATTGGAAAAACAAATAGTCCCTAATAATTTTGAGCCCAGAAGATTGGTTATTGTGTTGTTGGGAATACAGTTCCTACGTATAGTTTCTATCCCTAATATATGAAATGTGGCTAACAAGCTGGCCCTCTGCTTAACTTAAATCTTGCTTGTGTGTGTAGGGCTCTCAAAAGCGTGCTCTCACCACCCCAGAACACCCCCATTCTAAGCGGAGTGCAGCTCTGCTGGCCAGCCCAGGCCTGCTGCTGTCTCCTGCCAGCTTCTCTCCCAGGTACACAGCAACACAAACCAGTACATTCTGCCTTTTATCGCTATCACTTGTTGATATAGTCACTGAAACTGTGTTGTAAACAACCTATTGGCAGATTTTTTTCGCTTGTTTAAATGATAAGCTTTTATATAGCACTTTTCAGAACAGAAGCTACAAAGAGCTTAACAATGAAAAGAAACATAACAAATAACAGCAATACTGAGAGAGCAGGATAAAACATCTAATTAAGGTATTTTTGTACAAATGGGGTTTCAAAAGTGATTTTAAAGGATGGCACTGATTTAGCTCATCTAAGCTCCTCGGGCAAGCCATTCCACAGCCTGACAGTGAAGCAAAACAAGATTTTGAGACTCAACACTAGACTAAATCACTTGTAAAGATGGACATTTTTACTTTGTTTTGACTCAACTCTGCCTCCCCCTCTCTGTGCAGTGCAACTCCATCCCAGAAGTACAGCCAGCGTGGGGCTAAGGGGGAGGTGGTGGTTACCTTTGGGGCCGTCCAGGGCACTCGCTGGGTGGGAAGGAAGGGCCAGGGTTCGGGAGCCCAGTTGGAGCTGCTGGAGGGGCCTGAAGAAACCCTCCGCTGCAGCTACAAGTACATGTTCCAGAGGCTTCGCGATGTCCGAAACGGTTAGAACCAAAACAGGACAAACTGGCTCGTGTATTCATAAAACTAGTCAGAATAGCAGCACTCACATTTTAATGTCAGGATTTGGCGTATATTCACAAAATTGTGATGTAAGTAATTATTTGTTGCGTGTTTGAGTTCAATTTAGGGTTCATATGCATGTCTGGAAAGTATTGAGAATGAATTCTAACATTTTCAGGTCTTGAAAAAATTACACATTTTTAATGTAGTTGTAGGTCCCACCGTCCTTTCACATTCAGTTTTGTGATATTTATTGTTGGTAAGAATAATCTTCATGTCTAGATTATCTATGGAGGGCAGCACACATCATATTGAACAATGACCCAAATCTTCAAATCTTGTCAAGAGATTAAGGTCAAGAAACATTATGGAATTCTTAAAAGAAAAATGTGTAGGAAGCATGTCAGTTAACTTTAGCATTAGTAGTGTTATGGTTCTCTTCTCATATCAGTGACGTGGGATGTTTTGTGTCTGTCCTCTCCAGTGTTGACGGAGAAGATCGAGGAGCTGGGGGAGGGGCTGAAGTCTCACTTCAACATCGAGGAGTTCTCCCCCGTCTCTCTGCCTGCTCAGGTACAGGCCATGGAAAAACCTGGAAAAGTCATGGAAGTTTAAAATGAGGTTTTCCAGGTTTTGAAAATGTAACCAAATGGTTTTGGAGATATGGAAATCTGACAGTAGTGCTTGTTTTACTCAGTCAAGTGTTTGGTTTCAGGCTTGGTCTTTTGTAAGAATAATAAACCAGTGATCGCTAGCCAAAGCAAAACCTTGCACATTTAAATTATGTTGTTTGATCTTGGAAGCAGGCCAATATTAGCGATTGAAATTTCCCCATATGTTGTGACATAATCATAGAAAAGTCATAGAACGCAACAATGTGTAGGAAGCCTGCAGGCAAAGCATGCCTACCTTGATTGGCTATTACAGGTGGGGGATGTTTTTCTGTGTGCAATCCATCTCCTATTTCAACTGACTTGATTAATAATTGTCGCACTGATTAGTTTGGTGTGTGTTCATCTCTCTCCACCTTTAGGACAGTGTAACGGTATTGGGTCAGGTGTGCTGTGACAGCAATGGAAAACTGAACGCACAGTCTGTTCTGTTGGAGGCGGGGCCCGAGCAAGGCGGTCAGCAAGTGCCCGTTGACCTATCAGAGCTCAGAGAATACTCCTTGTTTCCTGGTCAGGTGAGCAGAGGGAACTTCTCCGGCCTCGTCAGATACGGCCACAGTAAAAGTCTTACTTTTTAACAGTAGATATCGCTGTGTCATTTTTGAAATGGATAAGTTATTTATTTATGTCCTCTTCCAACATGTGAAAGCACATTTTACCTAGCACACATGTATTTGTTACAGGGTGCAATGACTGACCTCTGCACTGTTAACTATAGATTGCTTGTAATGTTGACAATGAAAGAAGTCTAAGCTTATTCTACTGTTGCATGCATTGGAAGTCACTCTAGATCAGCTAAAGCTAAATGCAGTGTTGATGTAATAGTTAAGACACACACACACTGAGTGGTGGTCTCTCCTTTGCCTGTGCACTGAGGTTCATGTGCAGCAGGTTACAAGGCCACCCAGAGTAACAGAGCATGCCAAGGACCTGGGAAGGAGCGTCACCCAGCGTCTGACCGAGAACTCTGACATCAACAATTCCCACGTAGCTAGATAAAACAATTTGCTTCTGAGTAGGAAAGCTACCACGCTGAACTACTGTCAGCTGAAGGAGACATGCAGCCCGTCAACAGATGGGTTCGCTCAGACCCCGCTGCCTCACATTCCCTTATTTACTTGTTTTGCGGTCCTGTCCAAATCTGTCACTTGTCAGGGAAGGGAGCCAACGGAGGTGACTATAGGCAGGGGGGCATTTATCTTGGATGTGAATTCATTCCTGTCTCTGTCCTCTCTCTCCCAGGTGGTAGTGATAGAGGGGATGAACACAACAGGAAGGAAGCTGGTGGCTTCGAAACTCCTTGAGGTCAGCAGCTCTCTCCCGTCTTAACGAAGTTGCCAAGTGCCGACAAATTAAAAGAACCAAAGATGTTTTTAAAACAATGTTAACTTAAAATCTTGGTGTTGGTATCCCAGTTAGGTGGGTCAAAGTAACTTGACATTTCAGTGTCTCCTCTTGATGATCTTCATGGTTTCTTTTAGGGAGTTCCTCTTCCCTTCTACTCTGCTGAGGCGAAACAGGAGATGGATGAAGGTAAGGAATGAAATCACGTTGGAACTGTACAATGCAGACCACAGGGTGGCCTTTTACTATTCTCACCCTGATTCTATGGCAGTAGTATAAAGAACATTCATATGGAAAGGTTTTTAAATTCAGGAGGTGTGACTATCTAGTGTCCTGTAATCGTTTTTTTCCATGCCCTTTTAGTTTTCTCTTCTTCCCTCACACACACTCACATACTTCCTCTCTTGCGGTTTTAGAGCCGGTGAGTGTATTGGTGGCCTGTGGGCCGTACACCCCTTCTGACAGCCTGACCTTTGACCCTCTGCTGGACCTGATCACTGTCATTGTCAGGGACCGTCCTGATGTCTGCCTGCTGGTGTGTTCACTCTTTCTGCTGCCTACGCTCTCAATCTCTAGCTCTTCCACATACACTCACACAAACTATGCACATGTCAGATGCATGCACACTGCTGTTACCTGCCACTGTCTCAATTCACCAGGATACAGACATGCACAAACACAGATTGCCCACAAAAAAGCAAAAACTGAGACCTCTATGATGTCTAATATTAACCAATGTCATGGCTTACCCTGAAACCATGCCAGTTTTGAGTTCTTGAATTTCACCAAAACACCTCCTTACGTATGTGTCTCTCAACTATATTCTCTCCTCTCTTCCTCAGCTTGGCCCCTTTGTGGATTCTAAACATGAACAGATTGAGGTAGGTTCAACAGTGGACGTACTCTGTCCTCACCTCAGATACCCTGTGCCTTTCTTTACCAACTTTGCCCCAAAAAACCTAAGAGGAAGGAGGAAGTTTTGTGCATTTGAAACAAGTCTGATGTGAACCAGAGTCTTCCACACAAGTCAAAACATCCTTCTGCTGGGGAAATGGAAATCCCTCTTGTCCAAGACTTTAATTACCTGGCTTCAGCCCAGTGTCTCCTCAGAGAAAACCCCATCCACAGTCACAAATCATGGCATTTTAAGTCAAAGGCATAGTTAACAAGTGGGGAAAAAAAGCAATTCAAATGGACTGGATCCAGGTATAGATATTAAGGTTATACAAGGCTTCAGAGGAAAGCTATTCTGTCATCCATAATGACATGCTGCACTTCTTCAAATGACCATCACACTGTTTCTCTACAGAAAGCCCAGGTGACCGAGACGTTTGAGGCCATTTTCTCAAGATGTGTTAAAAGCATTGTGGAAGGCACCAAAAGGTATCCCACCCCTCCTGCTGCTGTGAATCAAAAACACGAGGTGTCTTTCTCTGAGTACCGTTGTTATGATAGGCAGTTGAGGTGTCATGTGATCATTCACAGATTTAGGGTATACAGGTTCAAGGGCTGGGCCAGACTGATGTCACACATGTAGGGTTGGGGAAGACTCATCATTACCGTGGAACACCTGTAAAAGGTGGTTGTGTGGAACACAGCCTGACCCGGAGAGGGAAGGGACCAATGCCACATGGTCCAGGAAGACTGCAAGCTTGGTTATATGTTTATTGTTTTGCATTTTTGTGATCCACACTATTTTTAAAACTAAAACCTGAACTACCTACTACCGCATGGGCTGGCCCAGTAAACTAGCTGCACTAGAGGAGGACCGAAGGAACTGGTCATGAACTAAACCCTGCACTCACCCTTGGTGAGTCCAAACCTAACCCCTCAAAAGCACAGAAATAGGGATGCACTCACAAGCGTAGCACAGGTCATCCAACACGTCAATCACAACACATGCAGGGATGAAGCTCTAGGTTGTGTGCTAGCCAGGTTTGAGGTAGGTATGTATAAAGTGAGTTGTTAAGCCTAGTCTAGCCATGTAACAACCGTGGTCATGAAACTTTGTCCATTTGCTGAAGTGTGTTTCTCCCTCTTGAAGTATTTGTTGTGTGCTCCTCTCTCCAGTGTTGGCTGTCAGCTGGTGCTTGTGCCCTCCCAGAGAGACATCCACCACCACTTCATCTACCCACAGCCACCCTTCACCCTGCCAGACCTCAGCAAGGACCAGGCCCAGGTCAGACACAAAGACGGGACTGTATGATGTATCTATCGCTCTGCTTGATTTTCTCCTCCAAGTCCTTCTTTTAAGAGTATCTGCAAAAGGTCAACCTTTCTTAATGGAAAATCGTATGTACCTTGTTGTGCAGCGCGTGACCTTAGTCCCTGACCCCTGCACCCTGCTGATTGAGGGTGTGACCTTTGGCCTGACCTCCACCGACATCCTGTTCCACATGGGCGCAGAGGAGATCAGCTGGTGAGGAAATCTGTGTGTATGCGTCCAAGCTAGGTTTCTACATGGGTCCTCACTCAAATACCACAAAGGGTAGTTGCATTAGATCCCATGTATTGGTAAATATTCCTAATGCATGCTGCCACTACACAATATTACACCCGCAATAATGTTTTGTGTTGCAGTGTTACTGGATCGGACCGATTCTCGCGCATCCTGAAGCACATGCTGACCCAGAGGAGGTAGGAGGAAACTAGAAACAGAACTCAGTTAGTCTTTTATTTTGAAGCACATTGCTGACCCCTGTCCTGTGTGGATGTTTAGTTACTACCCCCTGTATCCGCCCGTGGAGGAGGTGAACATGGACTACGAGAAGTTTCAGAGCTACGGCCAGATGCCTCTGACCCCTGATGTCCTCATCGTTCCCTCTGAGCTGCGCTACTTCATCAAGGTACAGAGCTCCCATCCCCCTTGACAGCATATATACATTTAAAATGTTTTTGTCAGGGAGAGGGGAGAGGACAGTCGGACAGAGTCAATAACAGACTCAATAACAGATGAAATTACATGTATGTATGGGGTGGGGGGGATAATTCCTCTTGTTTCCACTTCAAATCAACTTATGTCAAGAGGTTTCTAGATACTAGTGTAGTGATCTGCCTTATTCTTTTTGACTGTTTCAAGATTGTGACGCTTGTTTCTACAGATTTCACTGGAAACAAGTGGAATTATCTCCCCTACTGGCAGAATGTTTTCACTTGTAAGGAAATTAAAACACTAATGGATTTAAAACCTCATGTTCATCTGTCCCTAGGATGTGATTGGCTGCGTATGTGTCAATCCTGGACGTCTGACCAAGGGGCAGGTAGGCGGGACCTACGGCAGGCTGCTCATCCAGCGCAGCGCCCCGTTGGAGGATGGGAAGAGAGTCAGTCCCTGTTTGGCTGTTCAGGTGGTGAAGATCTAATGGGAATGGAGACTTTCAACGCTCATTATCAGAAATGAGCTGTCGTATAAGGACCCTGAAACATTTGGTGGTCTCAGCTTACACGCCATGTGGAACAATGGGCGCACTGAAATTGATCAATTAAATAAAGTAGACTGAGTGGCTCTAGTCTGCCTTTTCAGGCGTGCTGATATCAAATATGTAAGAAACAACCTACTGGACCATTGAATCCAACTCGCCAATCAGTTTATTTTGTAAGATAAACAACACATTGGGTGGCCTGCTCAGCAGTTCTGTACCTGTATGGTGCTGTCTTGCTTAAGGTGGATAACCAATTGCTCAAATACAGCAGCAGTCACAATCCTGTTTTTTTTTTTTTCTTCAATAAATTGTCTCTCCTTCTGTATTTTGTTCTACTTTTTGGCATCTCCTCCTTTCCTGTGTAAACCAGACATTTATATTTGTGCTGCTGTGGTTGTCCCAGTTATGGAGGAGACGAGAACCTGTCTTAAAAACAGCTACATGGATGACACTCAAGTCTACCCACATATCAAATGATATGACTGTTCGACCTGCGCAACATAGTTCAGTCAAATGCATTGTTTCCAGGCAAGTGAAAAATAATGTTTAGATAGCTGACAAACCCTCAGTATTCATTTACTCGAAAGTGGATAACAGCCTGTATCTGGTAGACATTGAATAAAGAGCGCCTTTTTAGAGGTCATCAAAGGTCATCAACATCACCAGTGATGCTGAAACAGACTGTCATGATTTCTCTCGTCTAATCCAAGAATTATAATTATTTGTCTTTTAATGCAATACGTGCAACCCTGAATGACTAAGCAGTAGGTTTTGACTGTTACGGCCTACAGATTTTGTTAGTCGTAGAAGTGGTCAAACTCATCAGAGTCTGTGTCGTGGGCTGCCTTTGTTTTTCTGTCCAGCTCCACAGAGAAATTGTCCAAGCCTGCACTTCCTGCGGGAAAATAAATGGAGCATCGATCAGAAATCATTCACTAGGACCTGCGATGTGGGTGTTTTGGTATTTCAGTGACAATACCTTTGGCTTTGCCGTCAGCGTTTGGATCCTTTTCTCTGGAAGTAAGGAAAGAGGAATGTGAGCTGTATAATCTAGGAGATATTTGCCATCGGAGGCGGCAGTAAAAACGCCACTCACTCTTTGTTCTGTGTTTCTGGTTTCTGAGGTGCGAGCAGACGTTCGATACCGTCGTCTTCTTCGAATTCATCTGAAGAGTCGTCAGCGTATTCCCTCTTACTTTCCTCTTCATCGCCAATCGCGTCATCTTCAGGAATACTGTGTATCTTGACAGGTCTAAAAGTAAAAGGTGTATAGTTTCGGTGCTGTCATTTCCATCGTTAGCATCCTCTTCATCACTAACAGAATCATGTCAGGAGGATGATTGTTGAAATCCTATTGATCATAACTAATATTTGACTTATTTTACCTGTGCTGTGGTAAGATGATGCTGTCCTCTGAATCTCTCTCCTCTGGCTCTCCTGCTTCATCACTTCTCCGCTCCTCTTCCTCCTCTCTTCCCCCTTCCTCTTCATCTGACCCCTCCTCCTCCATCTCTCCATCCTGAGAAGTGGCAGAACCCTCTAGTTCGTTCTCACTCTCTTCTCTGTCCGACTGTCCTCTCCCCTCTCCCTGACACACTGACTCCTGCTCCTCCATCTCACCCTCTTCCTCCTCTGTTGTATTCTTTCTCATTGACTCCTCGTCCTCTGCCCCTCTGTCTTCTTCCTCTTCCTTTCTCCGGCTGCTGTCTTCATTTTCCTCAACATCAACTTGCTCTACATTTCTGTGTGTTTCTTCATCATGTCCTTCTCCCTGATTCCTTTTTGCTTCGCTGCTTTGTTCAGCGCTGCTGCTCTCCTGCTCTTCTGTTTCTTCTGCACTTCCGTCTTCTATCTTTACACTGGCGCTTCCTGACTCCTCCGTGTGACTCCCCGACTCATCCCTCTGACTACCTGTCTCCTCTCTACAACTGTCCGATTTGTCGCCAGGGCTTTGATTCTCCATTATTTGACTCCTGGATTCTTCCAGCTGACTCTGTGAATCATCTCCCTTGCTCCTGATCCTTTCCTTCAGCTGCTGCTTCATCCTTTGTGGTTTGACGGACAGTCCCCCACTCCTCCTGCTGCTGCTGCTGCTACTCCCGCTGCCTATCTCTGATGAGGAACGACTTTCTGAGCCTTGGCCCACTGAAGCTGAGGCAACAACTGCACTAGAAATCCTAGGTGACCTGAAAGACAAGGAATGAGAGAAAGCAAAAACATTAGTTTAGTGGGTTGACATGGTAGGTAGGCATTTTGGTCGGTTGGTAGGTGATATAATCTTTATGTGGCACTTTTCACCAAGTGCTTCACAACAATGAAAAATATAAATTGAACAAATTACATCAATAAAACAACAATGAGGTAAGAGTAAAAACTAGTCGCAGCCATAGGAATAAAACAAATTGAATAAAGGAATAACAGACAATGCAACATGTATAAAAGCCAAAGATCATATAAAGGCCTTATGATAAAAGTTTGATTCAAAAGATGATGCTGGGATCAAAAGTTCAGATAACTTGGGGCCAGGCCTTGCAAATCAATAAAATGATAATATCTATTCTAAAACAGACAGGCGATCACTGAAGACATGCTAAAATGAAGTGATGGTCCCGTCTCTTAGTTTTAGTTAAAGGCCTTGCTGCACAATTGTGAACACAGAGCAAGGTGAGATGAAATAAAAGCCTGTATAATCCTCTGTAGCACTGAAATTTAAGACTGATCTAATTTTTGCAATGTTCATCAGATGGAAAAAACATTTATGTTGTTCAGAATTTAGGCTCAGGTAAGGCAGGCTTAATATGTTGGCAGGATAGTTTACAAAGTAGAAGGGGAGGGAG
>OOFE01013138.1:0-34678 GCA_900323365.1 Monocentris japonica
GAGCGGTTTTACTCTCGTGTGTCAAAATCACAGAAATGAAACCCACTGATAAAGCCCTGCTTAGGATATTCTACAGCCTGCACAGTTTTGTGATCCTAGGAAATATTTGGAACAATGCGATACAAGACTGAATATCACATTCAAGCCCCAGCCAACCATTAGCTCATGCATGAGATATGCTTTAGCTTAATGGTTCCCAGGGACCTCCAGGGGTCTTTGAGGGGTTGGGGGGTCCCCAGCAAAATGAGGAATGGTTTAATTTCACTAATTGACTCTTGGTTATCCCAGTTTGAGAATCTATTAGAATGACTATTAGGACTGTATACTATTCTAATCATAGGTTTCACTCTCACCACTATTATCTCCCTATGTACAGTGTTGACCACTATGCAGTTTAATGCTAAATCAACTGAATACTCGTATGGGTCCCTGGGACTAAATCTTATCGGATGAGAGTCTGTGGCTCAGCATGGGTCTATCTCGGGTTGGTGACATTAATAATGTTTGAGAAGCCCTGCCCTAGCTGATGTAATGTTTTTTTATGGCAAATGTCATTCGCCATCCATGCTGAACGTATCAAATTCCTTTTTTTAATTTTCTTTTTTTAATAAATTTAGACTAGTGGGCATAAATGCAAGAGAGAATCCTCCATTGGGGTTTGTGGTTTGTATGTGGTTAATTATTGCAAACAACACTGACCTCAAGTATCATCTTTAGTGTATACTGGTTCTTGTTGTCAGAATGTGGTTAGAGTCACATAGTGGAGAGAGAAAAGTCCATCACAGGTTTTTATGTTCATAAACAAGAACCAAGAAGTTCTTTGACATTCTACTTCTACATCGCCTATTTTACTGTTGGTTTGTTTATTTCTTGAACACCATCAAATGGGGAAAGGGAGCCCACACGCCTGCCAGTTAGGGGAGGTGTGTGGGCAAAAAGACATTAAGAAGCAGAGATTGTTTAAAAAGGTGCTTTTAGTTTGACATGGTGCAGACAAAGGAAACTTTAAGCAAACATTACTATAGTGTGCATTTTTAGGCTTGATGCCCTAACTGGCTGGTGTGTGGGCTAACCTTCCCCTTTGGATGGTGTTTAAGATATACTTTTGAGCCAATGCACAACACAAACACAGTATCAAACCTCTATATTCATCATTTCATTGTCTTTTTCTTGGCTATGACATACTGTCAAGTGAAGAAATATTCTACAGCCTAGTAACTCTACTGCTAGTGGTCAGTCCATTGTCCTTGGTAAACCAAGTCCAGAGGGTGAAGGAAGCACTTTGACAGGGTCACGGACGCCATAGCCCTCTGACTGGCCCCTGTCACTATGTGTCTTGATCCCAGTGTGACAAAGCTGATATGTTAAACCCATCAAGCACCATGTCCCTGAGCTCCTCCCCAGTCGTGGAACACTTTATTGACAAAGGAGCTCAGGCATGATGAGAATAGCACATCATGAGCTAATTTCTCGCCGCACACTTCTAGGGATCATATAATGTGTGCCATCCTCCCGGTGCTGTTGTGAGTGACTGCAGCCCATTATGCAATCTAAGTGTTGTCTTGTATGATGATGAGTAATCTCACACTTTCTGCCAAAGCAAGGCTCAGGCTTTCCTGTGGTTCTAATGTGGTTCTAATATATCTCAATACATTACAATAAATGCTAGCGCTACTGATGCTATGCTACTCCAACAAATCGAATGAAGACAGCCCACTCGGTCATCAATATGTGCCCGTTCTCCTGTCAGAGTGTAAAATGAATCCAAGAGGACGTGGCATGGATCAAAGTGGCACTCCCATCATTAACAGGCATGCCAGTGCATTAGGGATGATAATGAATTGGTGAACACCACACGGCACAGTGTGATTTTGAAGAACTAACCCTTATGACGTTAATAGGTGGCTACTGAGCTTGTTTTGGGAATTATTTTATATTGATCTTTAAACTGTTGTTTATCTGAGCTTAGAGGAATGTCAGGTTCATTTTCCTGCCTGCGACCTTGTCAAATATACCTGAGTAAAACACAAAACACATAACACACAAACGTATACAAACAATAGCCTCTCTTTCTGACGGTGGGATTTGTACCTTTTAACCGTAATGTCTCATTCAAGCAGATGACACTATAGATGAAGTGTTTATGAAACACATGCTGGGTAGGTTATATTAAGATCATGCTAGAGGAGGATGCCAGGCTTCAGGAGCATCGTCCAAGACCCTATTAGTATGCCTGTTGTGTTTTTGGCTGTCACTGCAAGCACAGGGCACACAGACACAGACAGTAAATACCAGTCTGAGCTCTGGACAGGGATGCAGCTGTCTCTTAAGATATTATCCCCTGAGTGTCTCTACAGCCACAAATCTTGATGAGGGGAAGGAGGAATGAGACGATTACACTGGGATTTGCCTATCTTTAACCAGACTGTCTGTTGTGGTAAATGCTGCCCAGCACTAGACAAAACTACACCAAAATACCAAAATCCTCAAAATAATCAAAGACCATCAAGGGAAAAGTCTTTTTGACTCAGTATGCCTAGTTCTGGTCTACTACTACATTGCTCCTGCCAACTCCGATAAGGGATGAACAGCAGAGATGATGCCACTGCCCTACATGAACACTGTCTTCATGATGTTTAAACACCGGCGGCTGAACTACAGGCAAGTCACAAATGTTTTCTGACTGATATAATATGCAGAGGTTTCAACTAAGAGTACGTCCACACTAAGCCGTTTAAATATGAGAACGGCGTTTTCGGGTCTAGCGTTTTCGAAAAGCTCGCCGTCCACACTTGACCATCAAAAACGGATACCTCCTTCCGTGGGCATGCGCAGACCACTCGTTCACAGCTTGATCAAGTGACAGTCAAGCAGTGAAACATCATCGTTTTTGAAAGTTTCCGTTTTTGCCGTTTTCAAATGTATCCACTTGGGAGAGCGTTTTCGAAAAGCTCCATTTTGGGGATGTAAAAAATGCCGCCCTAGTGTGGACGGGAGGCCAAAACGGAGAGATAAGTATGCGTTTTCAAGTTTACCCGGCTTAGTGTGGATGTAGTTGATGGTCTAAGAAGTATGATGACCTCTCTCTGACCAGAAGCCAGAGGTCATGCCTTGGACATGTGGACTGTGATGTGTGTTTCCGATGTGGTCGCCTGGTAATGATCATTGGGGAAAGACGATGTTCAAGCCAGGGCGGCACAATTAATCATGTATAATTGTTTAGTTTCCACTGCTGACGTTGAAAATAGTCAAGTTCTTGATATAAGACGTCATTGACGTTATCAAGAATAATAATTGTGATTGACAATCATGGTCATGAAATCTAGCAAAATAACCAGGACTATCATTTTAGCCTTAATTCTGTAGCATTATTTTAGGCCCCACAGCCATACCCAGCACTCTAAGTTCTCCAGATGGACTTGTCGATGGAGAACTCTCAAGGGTCAATAGGTTATAGCGAGGTCATTGTTAATTGTCCCTAATGTCCAACCTGCAGCCAATATTCTTTTTTGCCTAATTGGCAATATGGAAAGCCACTATGACTTGAGATGGTAGAGGTGAAGATGTATCACATGAGTTTTTCCTATAGCATATCCTTCTGTCAGCTGTAAGAGTACAGAGACAGTAATGGCATTGCAAATGTCTCAAATGTCCATTCAGTGTCAGTGTTTGTCAGGGCTCTAGTTGATCTAATGTGCTGTCATCACCCTGGGCAAAGGACATTCTGTGGAGGAGCAATGTAAACAAAAGTAAGGACCATCTGCCTGAAAAGAATCTCTCCCATTCCAGTCTTGTTAGCGAGGACGTTCATGATGCTCAAGGTGTCTTCTACTATTCATATCCCACAGGCATTTACAGTGGCTCTGTAAATCTGACAGATGCATAGTGTAATAATAATAAATAATAATGTAAAACAAACATACAGTATAATATAATTTAATCATTTTATGGCCAAGTTATGCATGAAGCAAATGTGTTGGGCTCACAGTTAATCATAAAAAATAATAGAAATAATTTAAAAAATCACAATATTGACTACTGCTATTTGGGGCAACACTTTTTTCTTTAAGGAAGGAAAGAAAAGTGTTCTTAAATGAGGTATTCTTAGGCTGCACATAATTCCTGGCCTGAACAAATTTTCAATCAGGGAAAATTTTTTATATTGATTCAAACTGAGGAAATCGCTCACACAAACTTTTGGCCACACTATTGTTGTCAGTATTATGTGGTCCTATATATTTGTGTGTGGCATTCTCTTACAGTTGCCTTATCACAGTCAATTGTGGCGTTTCATTGTCAGGACAGACATATGGGCAGGCTGGAATTTACCAGGACAACCCTCCGGTTGTGTTTTATTTTGAACAACACAACAGTGTTCCTGGAAAGCCACTGTAGGTCACACAATGACCCCTGAGGCACACCGGACCACTGATTTATAGGTCTATGAAGACAAGTTGCATACAGTTAAGCCAGAGAGATTCATTCACTAGATTTGACCCAGAGGGATCCATCAGTGGACCAAAATGGATTTGGTGCAGACTGGACAGCTTACCTAAACAAAGATGGACTGAGTTGAGCCCACTCAAATCTCTGGCATCCCACTAATGAAAGCTTTGATCCTATGTTGACCACAGGCTTTAAGAGAATCTGGAACAAGCTGACCCCTGGTTGTCGCATATCCTGTTTTTAGGTAGCACCTTGCACCTTGTAGCACAACACACTAAGTTCAGAATTTGTCAAACCTGTTTGTGTCTTTAACCAAACAGATTTAGGAATGACTTCTGTGGACTTGGGACTTCACCAAATACGTTTGTGTCAATTAGACCACTCTACATTTGAGCAATATTAGCCCTAACACCAGTATTAGGAGAGAGAGAGAGAGAACTGTTCTGTGCACTGAAATACAGTATATGTGTGTTCCCCATTGAACTGAAGAAAATACAATGGCAGTTTTCATTGTAAATGCAATTGTCTCAGTCTTTTTCACTGATATGGTGTTTATTTGATGCCTGATGACCCAACTCTTTAATGCTATTGCTTGTATGCAATAGTATTTTGTTGACCATCTCCCATCACTTTATTTAAAGATGAATCATTTGCCTCTGCATAAACCTCTCTGTCTAACTCCACTCCTAATAAAAATAAATCCCGATAGAATAATCCTTCCTCAACTTTGTCATGTGAAATAGCAGGTGACGGTAAGCTCACCTGAGGCCTTGAGCTTGTTCTCCATAGCCAATGAGCATGTGATTTCTCAAGTGAAGTTCCCATTTGCTCTGCTTGTTATTCATACCGGGCAATCATGAGTCAGACTCTAAGAAGCCTGGAGGGGGCATGAGTGTGTTCTCTGATGTTTGCCAGTGGATTTCTGAATGACAGGGACCTGTTGGCGTACTTTGCAAGGCCCGATTCAGGCAGACATATAGCATAGATGGATCATTGTGCTCAGGGGATATTCTATTGTTAAAGGAACCCTATTGTAAGAATTCAAATGTTCCTCTATTTCTATACATATATGAGAAAAAATGTAGACAATGTTAAAATGTTAGTCAAAGTTATTGCATTTTCAAAAATCCATCCTTTTTTCCAGGCAGTTTCAGACCAACCAGACTTTGTCCTGATTGGCTCCCCTCACTAAAGAATTCTTGAAATCCGTCCAATCAGGCCACTTTGCAGCATTTGAACTGGAAAGCCTTTACTCAGTATTGTGACTGTTCTGCCTGTAAGGACTTACTCTTCAAATTCATTCAATAAATATCATCTCAACTAAACTACAACATAAAATATCATGAACTTTATTCTTACACTGAGCCATAGTACATTTGAAAACAAAATCATGAAAAATGAAAAATATAGGACCTTTACTATTCTCTGGAAATTGGGTGTACATGCCTCAAAGGGGCGTTGGCCCTTTGTTTGTATGTGTTTGAATCATAGAATACAACAGTATTCAGTACAGTCAGTACAAAGCAAAATAGTGTGCTACTAAATGGCTGATGCAAGCTTCCATATGGTGGATGTTGTGTCAGGGGCAGGCTGCTTCTGACTGCTTCAACGTGCTAAGTGATTTTTGTCACTGAGGGGTGTGATGGCAGTACGGGTGTTAAGTCTCTTTAGGGCCAAGCAGGTCAAGCAGTCAGCCAGGGGTCAGGACAAATTATAGTGGGAACCAGTCTCTTTTTTACATGTCTGTTTTCCTCCTTTCATAGTATCCTGCTTTCCCCACGTTATCCATGGATTTGGAGGGTGGGGACAGGTGAGAGGAGTAAACAGCCTGGATCAGAACCATGTATTCCTACTCATTCCTACTCAATACCAAACCCGTAATCCGATTAAATCTAGGTTTCTGACGATCACTAGTGGTAGATATATTACAGGAGGGTCAAGGCGGCACAAAGGTTTCATTACAGGGATAATGTAATAGGTTTAATTCTGTGGGTTTGATACAGAGTGGATTTTTTTCCACACCCAGCATAATCTCCGCTTTTTTGCTTCCTGGTAATGAATTATTATTGGTGCAACTTTTGAGAGAAAACAGTTAACATTCTCTATTCCTCTAATCAGCAATATGATTTCCATCATATCTACAGAGCACTGGCAATGTTTAATCTGATTGTTCTACCTAATGCGGTCTAGAGATGAATACTGACTCTAGTATCAAGAGTGTACACAGCATTCTGTGCTTATTTACACACAGGGAATGGTCAAAATAACTGAAACACCAACATAAATTCCCCCCACAGTGGAGTGTCATGGTGGTTTTGTGTGGGATGCATTTCCTGACATGGTTGAGGTTTCTCCCATCTCTTGAGTGCATTGGCTAACACTAATCACTTCTAACATAAATATTGCAAATGATCTGATTGATCCCATAATGTAAAGAAGTGTCTTCTATGCTGGCAATGTCAGTACCAAGAAGGCATGTGTATTCACCTTATAGTGTGACAGCATGATAATGATAGTGATCCTAACTGAGTGCTTATGGTTATGGTACAGATATAGGTGATTATTGTTCTGAGATGATACTCTGAGATGATTATTCTGAGTCAGCAGTGATTACCAGTCATCTTCTGGGATTCACGTGAACCAAAAACAACCATGCACAATAGAGACATAATCACTGAGCTGAGTTTGGACAAAAACGTACAAAGTATTTCTTGCCAGCTTTCTTGTTCAGTATGCAAAGGGACTCATGCAGCAGCCAGGTATCTGTGAGCCATTCAACCTGAGCTCCCTGTGCCCCCTTGTGGGTACAGCCATCTGTCAGCAAATGGCCGTCCACCAGTGGCTGAAGATACAGATGTGGAAATGCATCATTATACAGTGACAGAGACGAACGATGAAAGCTGCCACCTTCAGCTGCCGCCTCACTGACTGAAGTCGTGATTGTCTCCCCCTTGTTACAGTCTACTGTATGTTTTATTTGCTGCCATTATTCTTTGTTTGCTGTCTGTAGCAGCATTTCTCGGGTTGCACCAACATTGTTTCCAGTTTCTAAACTGGGACGGCCAGAGACATAAAGAGATTTCCTTGGCTTTCAAACAGGAATGGTAGATTAAAAATGCATGGAGGTGTTTTCTCATTATGGAGCCATCAATGGCGCAGTGACAATACAATTTCACATCATGGAAATGAATTAGGCCGAGCTCATCCAATATGTATGCCCATTGGCTGCTTGTTCAGGATAGTCATTGTGTCATTTCTAAATAGACCAAAGCCAGGTAGGGTCATGAATAACGTGGTAGTGCATGATGTAAAACATGTGTGCACTGCTCTCTGGTCTCATCTGTCTCTCTGGATTAAGCCCCCATCGACATTAGCACTTGCTTTTAGAAGTGAAATTTTAGGTCATTCATTTTGTAACAATAATAACGAGATGCTATTCTTCTTGGCTTCCAAATGACCTTTGATGATACATTTAATGTTATCGTAGAAAAGCCAGGTGTTTTATAGCAGCTACACTGTACAAGCTGCACTGTATGAATTCATGGACTGTGGTTTGTGGTTTACTTGCTTTTAGCCTACTTAGTAAATTGGATGCCTTGGTTAGGTAATAGACATTTTCTCCTTTGTCCTCCATTTTTAATAATCTTTCACTTTCCTCTCTGGTTAGAGAAACACAACATGACAGTGACAGAAGTAGCATTGTGTTCAGGTGAGAGCACAGATTGTCTGCTACAGGCTTTAATGAGTCAGCCTATTGGAAACCTTGACAAAACTCAGGAAGCAGCCTCCCCTGCCCCTGATGAGCCCACGTCTAAAGATGCCGAGTGATGCTGGGTGTAACCCTGTTTACCCCATTTGTCTGTTTGTGCTGGCAGTTTATTCTCATTTCCTTTAGCATGCACTACAGTGACAGTGTTTAAGTTTGGTTGGAGCTCTATCAGTGTCAGAGCTGTCACCTGACAACTCTTGCTTTGTTCGCTAACAACTCTGGATCTGGTGTTTATTACTCTGCAGCCTGTCTCCCAATCTGCTCTGAAAGTTTATCGACTTACTTTGGGCTTCATTTTATTCAGCAGCATATCCCTCTCCGAAAAGCAGAGTGACTGAGTATCAGCACTGCCCTGGTTTTATTATTATGCTGTTCTAGTGTCGCGAAGCTTCAGGCTTTGCTGTATCTGTGTTTGTCTCTGTGAAAGCTGAAGCCACATTCTGTCACCTCGCCACTTTTCCAGTGCCAATTTACATGATGAGCTGAGCTCTTGTGTGTGTGTGTGTGTGTGTGTGTGCGCGCGCGCACATGTGTGTGTATTCCCTCTCAGCTACCAGTCTATTTATTTACACTGTCAGATATAGCTGATGGGTATACTTGTGACAGTGCTGTTAGAAACGGTAACACCTTCTTTTTGGTGTATATAGCATATTTATAACAGATTCATGACAAGATATATCAAGGTCTATCAATGCTAGTTAGCGTTCAACATTCAGAACACCTTGAAACACATTTATGGAACATGAGTCACCCTTGACACTCACTCTTCTGTCCCATACAATTCAGTGTAAAAGTCTGAATTGCCCCAAAAGAAAATAAGGCTGTTGAAGACCAATCAACATACAAATGGCCGTGTAACAGAATAGTATGCTGCTGCTTCAAGCAGGGCTTAAAACATCAAATCTGCCTTTAGAAATACTGTCAAACCTATCTTTTAAAAAAATAAAGGAGCAATAAAAAGAATAAAAAACAATGGTTGCAGTGTGTTCCTGTGAGTTGCTGCCATCCCACTACTGTTTTTTAATATTAGAACAACAAATGTGTTGCCAGCCAAATAGGTCAGATGCATAAAGCTGCTGGCCTCCTTTTGTAACAGCATTACCCATCCCACAATACACGGCAAGAAAAGAATCAACACCAACATCTATCTACTATCCAACTAAGTGTACTTTGATGATTTAATACTATCAAGAAAACATGGTCCTTTTCTCTTTTTTTCAGGTGGTGCTCGTATTTGCTCTCAGCATCGGAGCCCTTGTAATATACTTCATAGATTCCTCTGAGTAAGTATTTCTTTTATCTTCATGTTATGAATGAGATGTTAAATCTTAGTCATCGGTTGTGATTTCAACACTCTTAATCACTGATGCCAACTCCAACTGCCCCCGTTTTATCACAATGCACTTCAGTGTATCTGGAATGATTACTAGACTACTTTTATTGTACAGTATAATCTCTTGTAGGAAAGCTCTTCTCTTAAAATGAAATTCCTCATTTTTTCATAGGCTCTGAGCTGCTCTGTTGACACACAGTAGAGTGAATTTCTGCACTGCCATTAAAGTTTTTTTTTTGCCCAGTTAAAAATAAAACCACCCCCTAACCATACCAACCTTAAAAGCTTATTTAAAACAATGATGTGCTTTGTGGGATGTACTGTTGGTTAGCAGAGACCGGGGTGCACCTCTGCCGAAGTGTCTTTGAGCCCAATGTCACCAGTCCTTGCGCTCCCTGTGCTCTGAGTCCTCTGGTGAAATGTATAGGCATAGGAAAGTTACATATGGTTATTTTCCTCAGAGCGATATACAAAATAGCAAATTCCTAACTATTATGGTGACATAGCAGTCTAAATGATTAATCTCCTACAATAAAAACATCATATAAATGATATAGCCTCCCAATATATAAAGTGTGTTGGAAACATCTTATGCATTTGAGATATTTTTTGATTTAGATTAGCCTTGGATACCTTCAGCCGTTTACTAGCTCCCACACTCATACAGAGAATAAATCCTCAGTGCATATACCACTGGCCTAATAACCTTGAGTGCTATATGCTTTACGTAGGATTTTAGCACACATGCTGTGTCTGTTTTTATCTGATCCCCTTTCAGGTAACTGCCCTGGGCTTAGTGGCAATTTCTGATGACAAAACGTCCATGCTCACAGATGAAAATTGCTTAATCTCTGTCATGAAAGGATCAGACTCTCAGACGGACAGGAAAGACCAAAGTTCCTGTTTGGAACAATCACCATCTCTCATCAAGTTGGAGGAAGCGGTACACCCTTTTAGTTCTGTACGCTACCGTATACTATTACTGCTGCCTGGTGATGTTTGGACAGGATGTGTCATTGGAAAGTAGAACAACATACGCCAAGATAAAAGCTTTTATCGAGCCCAAAGCACAGGGAGTCATGTTAAGGAAGAATAGAGAAAATGGGTTGTTGTCTGGCTCGTGGTCCTGGAGCCAGGCATCGGTTATTTATTATTTCATAAGGCAGCATACTACTGAGGACTTGGCTTGCTCTGAGGCGGTTTGTGAGCATGGTCTCATTTCATTATCTGGACAAGCCCAGGTAGAGTTACATCCTCAGCAGTACCATCTGTGGCCTCCCATACTCCCATCTTGGTTGCAGTGTCCAATACTGTTTCACCTGATAAAGGATGACCTTCGACCTCTCCCTTTAACCTTTTCTCACATAAGAAAGGGTATTGTTAAGCACACATATGGCAGATGAGGAATGTTGCTGCAGCATCTGTTTGACTACTTTCCCCTTCATATTCATCCTAGCAGGTTCTGTGCCCTAGTTTTCATCATTATACCAGTCTTATCCAGGTCTTTCTATTATTCTAACTGTATTTCTGCACTACCTGTCAACCCAACAAGCCTGATACTGAAGGCCAAAGAGCAGCCAGTTAGTTGCATGCCTGTAAGTGGCAGCAGGCTGTAACAGATACAGCCCTTCCTGTAATTAGTCCTGTGGGGCTACTGAGGCTGCTAAATGATGGACGGGCAGACCTGGCTGGATGAGACACCAGGAAGAACATAAGTCAACATATCAGACAAGCTTAGATCTGTGATAAAGAACACAGGCTGTGACCTGCTCAGAGATATACAAACTGGGTAGGTGTGAGAGGGCTACTTTTCTTGTGGACCCAGAAAGAGTTTATCTTCGTAACAGTTTATCTTCAGTCATTTCTAACTGTGCGCCCACTGCCACTCGCGGCTCAAGATGAGCATGTCTTAAAAAATCTCCACACTGAGATCTGTTTCCTCACGGTGAAGATCATTTGTTTTGTCTGTAATCTGTGGAAACTTTCTTTCACAATTGGAGGATTCAGTTGGATATGAGGAGGACCGCGCAGCCTGCTTTGCTTTGGATTGTGAAAATGAAAATGAACCAGTTGCAATGCTATCACCAGTTTTGATGAAAAAACAATAAGGCTTTCTATATGTGGCTCCAGTGTTCAGTCTGCATATCCTATTTGATTTGACTATTACAGCTAAGTGAGGGAGAGGAGACAGAGCTCAGCACGGAGGGTTTTGTGATCCATAACAGGCTTAGTCCCTTCATGACCAAGCCCACTGGAACTCAATTATTTAGCACAGCAGATCTGTCTGCACTATGGCCTGTCACCCTGCTATGACAGGGATTCGCTAGGCTGATGCATCATTACAGTGAATGAGGGCAGAACTATCCAACATGTTTGAACTATTCTTAGAGGTGCCAGTTAGAAGACTTTCTATGAATACTGACTCAATAGATTGCACTGTGCTTGGGGGAGGATGAGAAGTGATGTTTGTGTGAGGCCAGGGAGGGTTGTTTTGAGTCTTCCTCAACAGATCGCCAACCCCTCCATCAGCTTCATCAACCAGGAAATCAACTGGATTGCACTGCTGTACATCAGCTCAGTCCAAAATAATCCCTTAGGTATTTGAGCTCTATTTGAGAACAGTATTTTATCACAGGTAGTGTATTATATTTTTACATAACAAAAGTATTTGGCCTAAATCTGAGCGGTATTAAACACTGTTGGAGAGATTGTCATTGTCAAGGGATATAGTGTACACTACTGCTAGGGCCCACTACCGCTCCAACATTCGTCATGTTTTTCATTTACTGGAAAGGAAATGATCCACTGAGAAGAAGGTGCACATTCTCTCTTGTGCGTTATAGTTCCAACATGTCTGTTATGGTAGAAGCTTGTTGATGAAGGGATCCCTTCATGGTGCAGGTGACCATCTAACAAACAGCATGCTAGACAACTCATGACTCTTAACATGAGAGAGTGACCTGCTTGCCACTAGCACGCTGCAGAACTGTAACACCCTGTACACCAAGAAATAAAAACTCTGCATGATTCCTAATAACCTTTTATTAGGCTGAGTTCCATTGTAAACATAATCAACCAATCGCTGCTCCCATCATAAAAAGTGACATCGTTTGAATCTTCAACTTGGCTTGATTTCACTTCTTTCAACTATTCATTAAAACTATATAGCTTTTTAATGGAAACTATAACTGATGTCTAAGTCTTTGAACTTTTGCACCACTGAATTGTCATGGTAAGTTTTCAATCTAGTAAGCCTGTCATTTCAGGTCTCAATAATGGTCAGGGTGTACTATTTCATTCCCAGGTTATAAATGTGATTACAGTACCATTACTAGATCATTACATTTACTTGGTTAATTATTTCTCTTTATTTGAATTCTTAGTGCCAGATACAAGCTTTTTCAGGGTGAGACTTCACTACATTGCTAGCATTTGCTATGGCTGCTTGATCTCATGAAAGAAGACGTAAACCCTGCATGCATTTAACCCTTAAACTACTGCTTTGGCGCTGCATTTCCATCAGATATAACCTTCTATTCACCTGAAATGCTGCTGTCTACAAGATAGGAACGGCAGGCCTGCAATATCATAAAAGGAAAACTGCAACATTTTCATGAAGTGATATTGCACCTGGAATACAACATATTCTTGAGACAGGGAGATTTTGAGAAGATTGTTTTGCAGTTATTTAAGGGTTAATCAGGCACACCGACAAGTTATTGCTTGTGTGACAATAAATGCATGTTCGTTTCTCAACGGAAACGTTTTTGAACACTTATGTTACTCTTATTTTTTGAAATCTTAGAAATGCATTTTCAGGACAAGAAGAATGCATCTTTTATGCTTTTTTTCATGAAATAGCATTTTACTATATTAATTTTAGCAAACCTTTTCTTAATCTCACTCATAATACCCTTCCTTGGATGTTAACATACTTTGTGTCTCTCTCTCTATTTCATAGTCCTATCGAGTCCTGTCAGAACTTCTATGAAGACTTCACGTTGCAGATTGACATGGCATTCAACATCTTCTTCCTATTGTACTTCGGCCTACGCGTAAGTATAACCAGTGCTACATAGATTTGGCAAAGAAACATATACAGCTAGTGGAACTGCACTGCAGTCACAAGTTTGTGAAACTAATCTTTGTGTCCTTATTTCCAGTTTATTGCTGCCAATGACAAGCTGTGGTTCTGGTTAGAGGTGAACTCTGTGGTGGACTTCTTTACAGTTCCTCCGGTGTTTGTGTCGGTGTACCTGAACAGGAGTTGGCTTGGTAAGGATGTGGAGATTGTTCACACGGGGCTATGGACTCAGTGTTTTACAGTGGCCTTTGAGTTTTTATTTCCCAACAGATATTAATGCCTTTGGTACCACCCAGTGGATTTTATGTGAGTAACAGTTGTCAGTGAATGCAGGAATTGAATTGTGCTGTATAAATTTTTTAAGTGACTTTGTGGGTCACTAAAACTAATATGACAATTCCTATTTGTTGTCAACCCTAAGGGATGGTCATCAATGTTCCAATACTCATATTTAAACCCTTATGCATGAAGGTAACAATCAAAGCACTTTGTCATGGTATGGGCGCAGAAAGGGAAAATGGTAAAGTATACTGTGGTAACCTACATTGGCACATGATATTAGCCACATAATTGTGATGCTGTTGTCATGGAAATTAGCTGTATTTTATGTGCATGAAATGCATGAGAAAGTTTGAATGCACTGCTGCCATGGGAATGTTAAGCCAAATGATGCCTTTGCCATGGAAACTCAAAAGCATGGCAACTCAAAAGCATTCTGAGCTTCATGCATTAAACTAATGCTCCTTTCCATGACGGCATTATCAAATATGCCATGTCTGTCATCTGGTGCGCCACTGAAATGGCCATTAATGAAAGTTGATTTGATTTGATTTAAGTGGGAATGCCATTTCTATTGATTCCATGTCTTTGGCCATATGGTGTGGGCTCTGGGAATTTGCTGCACGGTGTCATTCAAATGCCCTTTGCCTCTTCAATACAGCTCTCCAGTATACCCGTAATAATGCTCAGTTGAACTCGGGTTGTGATTGAAAATACATGAATGGATAAACATGTGAATAGGCTTTGTTGCTGGCTCTAGCACTAGAATAGAAGTCAATCTGCTAAATGTGTGAAGCTCATCACTATGAGAGGTCTGTGAGGAATTAGAGGATTAGGGAGATAATTTTCTGCTGCATTACAGGTGTTTAGTGCTGGGGTTTCTTCTTCTTTCAGTAGGGCCCACCATGCAGTTTTACCCGCTGTCCAGATTCTCAAGCGCCACCTTCAGCAAAACACATCTCCTACTTAAATGTAAAAGTGGTGGATGCAATTACATAATGTACCTGTTTATTTGTTCTGGTGCTGATGTACTAGTGTGGTAGTATGTAAACAATAGAAGCAGAATGAGCTGTGTAATGCTTGTCTCAACATTGCCATCTAGTGGGCGTATGAGACCATAGCTGGCATTTGAATTTGATACCGATTTTCATGAAGGAAAATACATTGCTTCAGAAATAGCACAGGTGGGCAACATTATGGATTTTCCATATCGATGTCGGTTGCACTTTCTAGCACAATACTAATGGTTACTGGCTTGTGAGAAAGAGTACAGTTTAATAGTTTGTTTCTGTACTGTACGTGGTTGTTTGTTGCTTGCAGGAAACATTGTTTTTTCTCAAACTAAAATCAATTACTGAGAATCTGCTGGTTGTAAACGATTATTTTCAACATTTTTCATGATATTTTTTCTTGATGTCCACTCAGTTTAATGAGCCGTTTTTATCATTTGCCTGCAAGTTAGCGTTTGCTCTGAGTGCTTGTTGTTTTGCTTTTTTTGTTCACTCTGCTTAAGCCCTTTCCTCACTCTTAACACAGATATGATGTCATTATATAAAAGGATGTTGCTAAGAAGTCACTTCCATCCTTCTCTCAACCCTCTCCTGTCATGCAGTTACAAGTTGTTTGGAAGGCATGGCCACTAGAAAGAACATATTAACTTGTCCGTTACAAAATATCCTTTTTACATGCTGAAAATGTATGAACGTTGCTCAAGTTGCTATATTCTTTTTTGCTGTTGATATTAGTAACCTTTATGAAATCAACTTTATATTGTATAGGCACATACCTCTACATTTTCTGTGAGAGACATGCTTTTTTTGTTTTTTGAAATTATTTTCAAACTGTGTGTCCAGCACTGTGATGTCTTTTTCCTTGGATTTTCTGTTGATGAAGTTTGAGTTTCAGTAGATCTTTTCTTTGTTTGTTCAGTCATGGTGGCTATCGCGGCATACGCTAACTACCCAGTTCTTCTATTTAGTCCAAACAAACTGCTGTTGCTGCTGTTAGAAAGGTAAAATGCATTACTTCCTGTCACCAGGATCAGTGGGATTTTTCCCAGGAATGACCTACAGTACCCGACAATGAGTGTTTAGAACAGCAAATGTAAAAGCTTTAATGAACTGGCTATAGGTTGAATCATTATTGTGTTATATCAATCGGTGATAGAGGTAGGGAAAACAAACATTTATTGATGAAAATGTCATGGATTATTAGTTTAGGAAGTTGATTGTTATCCTAACTAATTCTCCATTGTTTGTCTCTCTTTGATGTGAAAACCCACAAAGTTCTAGAAACATCGTAGGTGGTGATTTTTAACGCAAATGTCAGCTGAACCATTTCATTGGTAGAAATAATGCCGGTCAATATTGTCAGTGGACAATTGGTAGTGGAAGATTAGTGAATGATTCACTGTTCTCTTTAATTGAGATTCACCATGTGACAAGAGCTGGGTCGTAACCTTGATGGCTGTAGCTTAGCGCTAGCCTGGACATCTGTGTTGAATCCCCTCTTCTACATTTCACTCGTTGGGCACGCAGCCATAAAGCCAATCCTCTATCTGAACATTTTGACACAGATACACATATGTAGAGTAATACCTTCACAAACCGACACACTCACTCTTTCATGCATGGCAAGCACATGCACTCACATGCGCTCACACAGGGCCTCATGCCTACACACAGACACACACACACATTTTGCATTGAGCCTTCATACGTGCCATGGACAAATCAATATCCAGCTGCTAAGATACTAGTTGGTTACTTAATCCTTAAATGCATGTACTGAAATGAACTGGAGCAAATGCATTAATATGCTGCCATTAGAAGTGACTGTAATTCACATTTCAAATACAAAACGAATAGATTAGAGAAGCTGATAGCATTGCATTGAGATTTCAGCTGGCTGTTGCAGTGTTGTATTTTTTCACTTTGCAGTGGCATGTTTTATGCTGCACATTCAGTTTTAATGGCAACTACAATAGCTGTTATTACATCAGCTGTGATTAATTTAGGGATTATTACAGAACCACTAAATCCAGCGAAAAAATATGATGATTGCCAAAGCTTCTCATTTTTCATACACAGCTTTACTGGACACTGGTCTCAGATGACTTGTTGTCTGCTCTAAATGTGAGGCAAGATACATTCTGTTCTTGTCTAAGATTAGAGAATGACATTTTGATTGTTAAGAGCAGTGCATGGTTAAGGGATGAGATGTAGTTCATACTGTCGAGCCAGCTGATGGGCAAACTCGCTGTCCGGCCTCTTCCTTTCCCTGGATGAATCCTAAAGGAGCTTACACTCTAATATCCTGATGGGAAAAGGGTTTGCTTTAAGCTTGCCGTACGCGACCGATCTCTACGAGGATACTATGAGGGTTTGTGGTAAATCAGATCATAATGCTTCTCCAAAAAAGCATCCTTTTTGAACTCCAACCTGTTAGGTGCTAATATCATGAAAGCACCTGATTTTTTTTCCCCCAGATTTTTGAGGATAATATTTTTTGCATATGATATCTCTAAGCAGGCGGATGGAGAACAGTGAGTAAGTGCAAAACAGAGAGAATCTTGGGAAGCCTTGAACTTTACAGTTTTTGGAGAGACTGGCATGCACTTGACGCTGGAAGATTTTCTGCCTGCCAAAAGTATTTGCCAGTATTAAAAATGATTCCCACTAAGATGTTAGTGTACAGAGGGCCTGATGGAGGCACCCAGTCCGAGACTATTCTTAACACAAGGAGACGCAAAAAATCGACTGGAGAGCTCTTTCAGAAGGGCTACAGGGTCAGGATGGGCCATGGACAGGTCAGCGAGAAAGAAGACCAAGACAGCATGTGCCACAGCTTTGGTGCATGCTTCCATGTAATCTCCTACTGGGGTAAGACCTGGAGAATGTGGGAATGAGGGGATCTCGACTAAACCCGAAGGTTGGCTTGTCCAGAACTCTCCGATTCTGTGTGTGTGTGTGTGTCAGCTGGAGCAGGTTCAGGTTTAGGATTTGTTCTGTATTATGCTTGCCATCTGGCCAAAGCTAACTTGAAATGAAAAGTGAGCTTGGATAGACACATTATGGTTTATTTTTTTTAGTTGTATGATTTCCTGTAATGTCTTTTATTTGTGTCATTTGGCATTTGCACAACGTTTTTACAGCAGGAAATGTTAGTTAGGATATGCCCAAATTTATACATGTGAAGATGGATTTTACTTGATAGCTTGGCCGTCTCACAAGAGATTATTTTTAATTATTTATCCAGCTCACAGTGCACAACAGCTTTCACCGACCGTGGACTGGATTCTACCTTTTATGCTCTCGGTTTGATCTATTGATTATTTGGTTTTCAAACTTGCTCTAGGTTGGAGGTTCTGTTTGTCAGCTAATTTATGTTGATGCAGGGTAAATGATGAGAAAATATGTATCACCTTGCATCATCAGACATGTTTTTCTGACATTTGGCATTTATGGTCAGAGCATATATAGGAGTAAGCTAATGTAGGGGTTGATTATTGGAGCTGTATGGATTTGTTGGCGTAACAGTGTCCTTGACCTCTTGGTAGCAGGCTTCAATTTGACATCTTTGGCATAAATACCCTCAGATTTCAGATTTGACGTCATTGCTGTTTATTCATTCAACCGGGCCTGTCAGCGTCCACCTGTCTGTATTCTAATCCAGATTTTCATCACTTCCACATTCAGAGTTTTTACTCCACAGGAATGAAAAATGTATCAGGTAGATGCTGGTGCTTTGTGACAAAAAGTGAGTCTCCTGAGATTAACGCAGGCAGTATGACTTGATCAAGAGATTTCTCGGATGCTGAGTTGGTTTTAATTTTCCACACAATTTCTAAATTATTTCTTTTACAATTGGTGCACAGTATCACTTCATTGGTTGGATTTTCTTTTTAAAACTATGAATCCAATGAAGCTGATAAAGATGGATGAAAGTTTCAAAGGTATGATATTATTTTTGGCGTACAGGTGAATGTCATTGAAGATGTCTGAATAGTTATTATTCACCTTTGATAATGTCTTTATGGTCTCTTATGCTTTTTTTTCTCACAGGCTTGAGGTTTTTAAGGGCCTTAAGATTGATACAGTTCTCAGAAATTTTGCAGTTTTTGAATATATTAAAAACAAGGTAAGTGCATTAATATTTTATCGATCACGTTGATAGAGTGTGATATTAAACATTGCATGTGTAGTGATATTGCACAGCTTTATGTCATTATGTCATTTTGTTTGTCATAGTTATGGCATAGTCTTTATTATAATATGAATTCTTTTCAACAGCCACATTTTGCTGGAAGCAAAATGAATCAAAGCATGAACGTAGCCACTTCCTTTCATTTCATTTGGAATAAATTTATAGCAATATGTTACAAAATAACATGCTCAGTAATGAGGTCAGTAACATGGTGCTCATGGAAATTATATAAAATTGTCGTTTGTGCAGTGGGCATATGATGCAATCTTGGACAAAACAGCTTTCTATCTATTCCCTTGCTGCTAAGAATTAAGGCTTTTTGCACAGATGTCAGGAAGAGCTTATAGCTCAACAAAATGTTTTAGAATAATCTCCTCACTCTCAATTCAGATGAAGGTAAGGGCAGAACACACAAAGCTTGAATGGACTGAGGCCATGCTAGGACTGACCAGAACAAACCACCATTTAAACCAGTTGACACCTACACTAGCAAGATGATATCTGACATGAAAGTAAAGCACAATATAGGGTTACTTTTAAACGTTAGTTAAACGAGTTATTTTAAGACATTTGCTCACAAAATGCTAAAATATTTCAAGACAAAATCATCTATATTTTTGAAATATTAAATGATACATTTTTGGCAGCATTCATTTTTGAAATGTAAATATATTTTTCTTAATAAAAATTATAATTCAAAACATGCATGAGATTGAAAAAGATCAAACAAATAAAGCAAATTTGATGCAACAACTTTAGATAAGATTTCAGTATTTTGTCATAATGCCATAAATGCAGCATATTTTCCAGGACATTCTGTGACTCATTTCTGTTGAATGAGTATGAAAACTACATGTAATGCATTTTAGAGCATTTGTCTGTCAAATGTAATGTTAAATGACTTGTTTTGACATATCTAGATCAATGTATTTCCCTCATGACCAATATAATCATTTATGTACTGAATATTTTTTGTTGAAGGTTAATCTTTATTATCTGGCTTTTTATTCTTCTTCTTTTTAATAGCAATTCAATAAAGCTGGTGAACCTATGTTCAATCTTCATAAGCACATGGCTAACAGCAGCAGGCTTCATACATTTGGTAAGTTAGTGGGAGCCATCTAAGCAGGACTTTCTATGTTTGGTGATAAATGTCCATTTATTATTAGTAGCAGCAGTTTAGTCTGTTAATAATGCTCTGCAGAACAAGGAACAAATCTTGAATCACTTCTCTTTTAGTCTAGTATGTCTGTTGTCCATGGGCACTGTATAAATCTTGATCTCTGTTCCAGGTGGAAAACTCAGGGGACCCTTGGGAAAACTTCCAAAATTCCCAAGCACTTTCCTATTGGGAATGTGTCTACTTACTCATGGTTACTATGTCCACTGTGGGCTATGGAGATGTTTATGCAAAAACCACCCTGGGCCGACTTTTCATGGTCTTCTTCATCCTTGGTGGTTTGGTAAAAATCCCTCTCTTACTTTATTCCTGCTTAAATCCCCCATGCAACCAATCATCATAACCCCGGGTGTTATCAAACGCTGGGAAGCCTTCGACTCTTAGAAGAAGCAGCTTCAACTTTTATCTTGCACTGAATATTTTTGTGGCTCAGTTCACCACAGTATGTTGTTTTTATGTTTTTATGAGCATTGTACATAATTGCACAGCATTTAGTTCAGGTTTTAAGATGAAACGGAAGCTATGTTACTCTACGCTCTTTATTAATTATTTTATTTGTACTTACTGCACAGTGTATTCAATAATTGATACAATATGTGTCTGCTATTAACTGTAAAAGTACTGCGGTTTCAGGTGGCTCCACCCTCCTGCTTTCCTACCCTCTTTCCAACAAACACAATGAAAAGGGGATGATTTATAGGCCAGCTTGATGGATGTAGCACCTCAATCTCACCGTCTGACACTCACAAATATTTATAGCACAGCAAGGAATGCACAGATGTTCCAGTATAATAAGGTGCTGATGAAACAACTCCCTCTAAAGGAAATGTTAAGCTGTCATGCATTGTGACACAGACCTGAATTACCTGATTCAGTGTTTAGAAAATGTGTATTGTTGGGACAGCAGCCGAAGGTCATTGAGAGGACACTGTTATCCTCAAAGACTGGACAGGCTCACAGAGTGTTACCTAGGGGTGGCTTTAGCGATATGACGATATAATTTGGTTAAAGCGGATACAGTTTGTACAACAAAGCCGTTACAAAGAGCTCACACTGAGACTTCCATAAGAGTTCAGGTTCAGCGACGTTTCTCCCTCACTGAGTTAACACAATGCCTTCTGCCCTCCATTCGGCTGTGCTGTTCAAATCAACCTGGCATGTGTGTTTGTTGGACGAAACATGGCACATAAGGCTTTTTCTTGATTTTTATCACTTTCATTTTTCTGTCACAGATTGACATACCACTAGTCAGCTGTGTCATTTTTTTTCCTGCTTTGTTTTTCTTCTCTTCTAATATCCGTAAATGATGCTTTGATAATTTTCTTTTCTCTCATTCTCCATATTTTTTGTCAGTATTTGCAATGTAACCGTGAAATAATTTCAGGCTACATTCACACAATTTTCTTCATTAAGAATTGACTAATTTGAATGATTTGCTTTTTTTTTTTTTTTTAACCCTTTTTATTTTCTTTCTTTTTTTCCTGTTAACAAATAGATTTTAATACTATTCCTGCACGTAGTATTCCTCTTTCAGATTTTACGGATATCTTTTAAGCAAAAATAGAGGACCTGCTCTTCTTTTGCCTGTCTTTTTTTTAGTCTCTTCTTCTGTCTCCTATCTTCTCCTTAGGCCATGTTTGCGAGCTACGTCCCTGAAATCATAGAGTTAATAGGAAATCGCAAGAAATATGGTGGTTCCTATAGTGCGGTTAATGGGAGAAAGTAAGTATTCTAGGAGGCTCTACTGCCTCCGCCGCAGTAGAACCTTCTCTGCATGCCCTTTTCTTTTTCTTTTTCATGCATGTAGGCCATGTTTGCTCGCTACGTGCCAGAAATTGCTGCTCTCATCCTTAATCGGAAGAAATACGGAGGGAGTTATAACTCGACCAGAGGCAGAAAGTAAGTCAAACAAATAAAAAAAGCCAAACTTTTAATGGTGTGGTTTTGTGTGACTCAAGTGACCCTCTCTTAAAGAGGTGATATACCCTGATCTTGCAGAAATAGATATGAAACTGTAATCTGAGGTCTCATGATCTAAAATATTTTTATAACATTAAACAAAAGTCACACTGTGACTGAAGAACTTGGCCATGTTTACTGTATAAAGCTTATTGTATGCTATTGCTTTGTATGTGTGCAAGCTGTCATCATTGCTGGACATAAATAAATGTATGCTTTTAGACATTTAGAAGTACTGTTGCCATAGTCAAAGATGATATGTGTAGGATTTTCTCATTGATCTATCACTGTTAAATAAGTTGTGATGACACATGCCACTGGTTAGCAGATGCTTAAAGGTGGGGGAGGGTGAGGAGGTGACCCACCCTACCGATTCAGTGGTAGGCGAAACTCTGGGATGCATTAGGCCTTTAAATGAAAAGTTAATTTACAAAAAAATAATGAATAAAATGTGCAAAGAAAATAAAATTTTAATGTAGGTTTTATATACTTTTTTATGTAATTATTGTCAGAGAAGAACCTCGGAGATGGGTGACACTGCCTGGCTGATATCTGGCATTTAATAAAAGGCGAATGCAAACCGATATATCCGTCTAATAGTATTCCCAATTATCTGCTTTATACTTATATGTGGTCCAGTTGGGAATGCATCAAAAGCAGTGGTGAGGGGGGATAATGGCATATGCTGACATATTATCACAATTTATTTGAAAATGATATATTTAGAGAAAATCCTACATGGTTTGACGTTACATGTGTCTTTGTTAGGTTGCTTACATGTGCATTTGTGCCTGTTTTGTCTTCTGTCATTCGCACTCATCGAAACTCTACAATTTGCCAGGATGCCAGGATTTTAGCTTTAATCTCAAATTCATCAATGCACTTTATTTACAGCATGAGACAATTCATCACGTTACCGTTTCCTTAAAGGACTACATCGACTTTTTGGGAAATTGTCTCGCTGGTCAACCATCTCTTGTGTCTCTTAACGTTTGTTTTACTTAAAGAGCAATTCAAAAATACCCTCTAGAGAGCAACAAGCTACCGTAAACAACCATAACAAAATAATAAACTCACTGGTATTCAGAACTGATTACCCACCTCATACATCTCGTCTTACATGCCATTGCTTGCTTCTTGCTGATTGACTGTTATGCTTGTCTAGTTTCCACGCTTCGCTACTGCACATTCTTGGCCTTTATCTTCAGTCCGACCTACACCCTACGGGCTAAATATAATCGAGATGAGCATATACATCTTGAAACTTCCCTTAAATCTCCCGTTCCTCTCAGTGCACAGTTTGCACATACAAGCTTTGCAACTGTAGTGAGATTCTGCCGTCCAATAGATCCATGGATGCCTCAGCCCTCGAAACAAAATATGGCTTCTTTTAGCTTGCTTTTAGTATTTTGAGTCATTCACCTTGCTGTGAAGAAGTCAGGCTTGGTTTGGGATAGTCTCTTAAACCAAATCTCTCCTTCTTTTGTTGGTGTATTATAGAAAACTCGCAAACAGCACAGTAGATCTGGTGTGTTATAGTTTCCGACTAAAGTGCATTCCATCGGTCTTGTATCTTGTTTGGCATTATGAGTTTAATATTTTTTTGATCATTGGTAAAAAGAACATTAATTAACAATCATTCCTCACCTTGCTGACTTCCATATGAGAAATGTTCTTCCTTGTCGTGGTCATAGGGAGCCGATGAAAAATGGCAGCTCATTATGTGTGGGGTATTAGCAGTATCCATGCTAGTGTGTGGTAGACGCAGCACATTTTTTTAACTGTTTTGAGAAATGTTAGTGTTATAGTTTAACTGTGAATGCAATGTTTAACATGATGCTGTCTTTGGCTCCCTACTGAATTCTTGGCCTGAATTTATCGCTGTGAATCTATCTGTGTTGTATAATGTCTAGTTTAGCTAGTCCGCAGCTGGAAATATATCAGGTAGACGTGTGTGAGGTTATTGATAATCTTTTTTTTTTATTATTATTTTTTTTTTTACCTTTTTATTTTTTCTATTTCCTTCTGTCTTTTTTCTTGATGTGCTTACTTCATTCCTGTCACTATTATCACTCTGCAGATGTCCGTAAATAACAAATTTTAACCATCCTATAAACATTTTCCAGCAGGACACTGTATATATTTATAAATACTCATGAAGTATAAAAAGGAGAAAAAAATGATGCTGTTAAGACTCTTATTAATATCCAGTAAGAACACCCACATTCCGTGTAAATTCAACAAACTGTTTATAGAGTTTCTGATGAAGCAACATACTGTGTTGCTGCCCCAACAATTTCTGATTTTCTGTGCAAAAGACTTGCAGCTGCGAAGTTAAAATGTTGGTCCATAGCGTGGCGATTTCATGACCTCCAACTGAGTAAACTCTGATCCTTTATAATCTGATACAGAAATCCATAGTGCTCTTTGACCCTCTCTATCATTCAGTCTTCACATATCCCAGTATTAATATGAAATCTGAAGCACTTAGCTCCACCTGTTCTCAGAACAGTGACTCTTTTTCCCTGCTGTAGCATAATTTTCATCATTTTAAGACAGATTTAGTTTTGCACTATCACTATTTCAAATGATTTGTCCTTCTTTAAATAGCGCTGATTATTTTTAATTTTCCATTACCTCCATCTCCTGTCAGATTCAGCATTTGATTCCAGAGCAAAGATGAAGAAAAAAGATGAAAAAAAAAATCCAACTAGTATTGGGTTTCATTATTATTCTGCACCTCATTTTCTAGGCACATCGTGGTCTGTGGTCATATAACACTTGAGAGTGTGTCCAACTTTCTAAAAGACTTCCTACACAAGGACAGGGATGATGTCAATGTAGAAATTGTTTTTCTCCATAAGTAAGTATAAGGTGTTTTTTTTTTTTTTACACATGTATCGCTGAAAAATAGACAATTTCATTCAACAACGATTAAGAATCGTCTCTCAAAGAGATTAAAAATAATATTTCTGCTTAGACTTATTCTCCTCTATTTCTCAGTATTTCCCCTAATCTTGAGCTGGAAGCCTTGTTTAAGCGCCACTTCACCCAGGTGGAGTTTTACCAAGGGTCTGTCCTAAACCCGCACGATCTGGCCAGAGTCAAGGTAACTGACAGACAATACTGATTCCTTTGTGGCTCTAAAGGAAACTATTTGTGTTATTTTGATTGTGTCCATATAGTCTGTATTATATTGTAGTTGTTGTATGGTGCCATGTGTCTGCACACTGCAATTTTGTCCATTTGCTATCTCTGCTGTCTATCTTGTTTTCAGATTGAATCAGCAGACGCCTGTTTGATCTTAGCCAATAAATACTGTGCAGACCCTGATGCTGAAGATGCGTCCAACATCATGAGGTAATCTCCTGGGTTGAAAAAAACACAAGGCAATTTCCATCCATCCAGCTATTTTCCATAATTCATAAATATGCACTTTCTGTACAAACCAGTGGAATTATGTTTTGTAAATCCAAAGCAAATAGCAGCTATAAATACATTCACCCCCTTCAATTGGCTGCTTGTTTGCCTTGTGGTCTTGTCTGGTCTGTCTAGTGTTAATAAAACAGAAACTTCTTAAATGCTGTGTTGAAAATATTTCTAAAATATTTTTAACTATAAACTGCTGGATACAACATACTTCAGGTTAGGAAGCATTTACACAAACCTAGCTCCCACTCAAAAATCATAGCAGTCACATCCAGTAAAAAGCGTTACCATAGTGCATTTATTCAGGACAGAAAAATGTTAAAAAATACAAGACTCCAACTCACAGCCCCTTGCATCAGCACATCCTCTTGGGCTACCAGTATTGGAAAGCCAAATACAATAGACTGGGATATCCAGTCAGTATCAAGTGTTATCAAATGCTCACACCTCAGACACTGAATGCCAGGTCTTGGGTGATAGGAAAATATATGGGACTATAGGATCAGTGCCCGCTTTTTTCCTGGATTCAAATTGTGAGCATCAGTGAGTCTGTCAGAGCTGGCTATTGTTACATGCAGACATACTCTCAGCTTGAACAGCTACTGGTAGCTACCCTAAGATACAACAAAATCTATTGTGTACAATCTGTGGTGTAGTATAGACAACATGGAGCGACATTTGTTTTAAATCTCTGGGCATGATTTTAAACCACACACTGCAATACCTGTAAACGGCACTAAACATAATGTATGTGAATGCAACTTCAGCAGAGTAAGGAGGTTTTTTTTTTCAATAAGGAAGATGTTGATGTAAAACCAGAACATAGCATACTGTGACAGGGAAACTAATTTGCCAATGTTGCAAGTGTTCTCATTTTGTGTTTGTCCTGCATTAGAGTGATATCTATCAAGAACTACCATCCAAAGATCAGAATAATCACCCAGATGCTGCAATACCACAACAAGGTTGGCATGAGCCCTAACTGAGAACTAACTACATTTTATAGTTCTGCAACCAAGCATCTAATCTTTATTTTTTTCTTTCTCTTAGGCTCACCTTTTGAACATCCCAAGCTGGAACTGGAAGGAGGGGGACGATGCCATTTGTCTGGCTGAGCTGAAGCTGGGCTTCATCGCCCAGAGCTGCCTGGCTCAGGGCCTCTCTACCATGCTGGCCAACCTTTTTTCCATGAGGTCCTTCATCAAGGTAAAGCCCAGACAATAAGATTTGTCCATCTGTACTCACTAGATTATTTTTATTATTTTGCAAGAGCAAGAGCAGACGCTGCATACGGGGGTTTGATGAACCCCCATATGCAGCGTCTGGTGAGGGGGTGGGGAATAAAACTTCCTTTGTCCTTGATGTTCAGTTTTTTTGTAATGGTAAGAGGATTGTCTGCTTTTGTACATTTATCTTCATTCTAGATTGAGGAGGATACATGGCAGAAGTATTACCTAGAAGGAGTATCCAATGAAATGTACACTGAGTACCTGTCTAGTGCCTTCGTGGGCTTGTCCTTCCCAGTAATTTGCGAGTAAGTACACTGGAGAAGTATTTATTTTCAAAAACACTTTTATGTGTATGAGGCCTAATTATATTATCATACTTTTTTCAGACTCTGCTACGTGAAGCTAAAGCTACTACTGATAGCTATCGAGTACAAGTCTGATCAAAGGGAAAGCAGGTAAGGCTTACATTGGATAGGGTATGAGCGATTTTTTTTTTGTGTGCAAGTATTTGCTTTTCATGATGGAAGCTACTTTGAATCAGGTTATCTACTACACTGCAAATACAATGAGCCATGCAGTATGTGGTGAATTAGTTTTAAATGCATTCATTTACAGACATCGTAGAGCTTTCTGATAATATCCAAGCTAATTAATGGGGAAGGTGCAGTTTTTGACAGGTGCTTTCTTTAAGCACTGTTCAGCTTTGTTTCAGTGGTTTCTCTCATGCACTGATGCTCATTTTACCAATTAACAATTTAAAGTGCCACTTGCATGTACATTCATCAATTGTCAAACTTAATTTAATATGTAGAGGCAATGCTTTCAGGTGAGTTGGCGTAACAGATTCTGCCAATCTGGACCATTCCCATTCCCAGGCTTGCAAACTCTGTGATATACAGTTTTCCAGTAACTTTCCAGTAACAACTTTGGTCTTTAAATCCACATAGCACCCTGATAAACCCTGGGAACCACGTGAAAATGCAGGAAGGAACCTTGGGCTTCTTCATTGCCAGTGATGCCAAAGAAGTGAAGAGGTATGACATTAGAGAAGCGCTTAAGACTGCAGCAAAATGTTGTCTGAAATCAAAGTGCCTAGTACCCTAAAAAACATAGTAAATGTCCTTGTTACGGATCATTTTGTTAAATATTCCCAGAATGCTTGACTGAATTGCTTACAAAAAGAATAATGTGTGTAAATTGACATAAGAAATCATTTGATAGTATTTAAGAATGAAGTAGCACCAGGGATTTAATTGAATTAATCAACATGATCCTTTCTTATGAAATGCTCCGCCGTTCCCCTCCTTAAATTTGACAAATTAAATTTGTCGAGTCAATAGTCTGCAGCTCGCACTTGAATATTTGTGTCAAGTGCGATGTTTATGAACAATATACAATTCAAACTCTTATATATTGGCTACTCAAAGAAACTGAGATTATTTGACTTTCATTCTTTCATTCATAGGGCATTATTTTACTGTAAAGCCTGCCATGATGACATTACAGATCCCAAAAGGATAAAGAAATGTGGATGCAAGAAATGTAAGTGTTATGATTCTATAAAACATTGTCTTTTGGAAAGGTTGTTTGTCTTCATTAAGATGCCTTAACATACTGAAGTGAAGCGGCATTGGGATAGCATGAGTGTAGCGGTGTGGTGAGAAGTGTCTTTACATGACCTACAGAGCCACTTGTCCAAACCACTTAGTTCCTGCATTAATAATTCACTTTATGAAACCTTGAAACCTGAGCTTGAACAAAAGGTCATTGGATTTCTTTATGCGGCCACCACACAACAGGGTCACTGAATGTTTCCCTCTTAGAAGTTGATGTTTTGATATTAATAACTTAATGATTCTTGATAAATGATAATTGTTTATTCTTCCCTTTTGGGCTGCCCGGATAGACTTTCTGCTTGTCTGCTCCTGATGGGACAAGACCTGACGATAGAGAGAATTAATCTGCTTCTGTAGCGTATAGTCTTTTAGCATGTGATTTCTACCTATTATAGGTACACAACGAAAGGTGGAGCTAAGCAGGAAAAACCGGCTAGCTAACACCTGTAGATTCCCATCAACCACATATTTTAAAAAATTCGCTATAAACTAAATCTAAAATTTCATTTGGGATGTTTGTTTGCTTGTTTTGGTGTTGGTCTACGTTGTCTTCTACATGTCCAGTAGCTGTCTCCGCTGTTATCTGACTGTAAAATGATAGGAATGGACAACTTTGTAATGCTAACAGGCTTAAAGAGAGACTGTTAACACCACAGGTACCTGGATGGCCCGTGCGTATCTAGACTTCAGAAAGCCACAAATCATTTTGTCATTCTTTTCAAACTGCTCTCACTCTGATTCACGAAGGAAGATTGAAGTTTGTCTTGTCTTTACCACGACCACTAATACATAACACTAACATCTGATGTATTCTTTTCCTGCTGCTTGGGAACTTGACACACTTTCTTAAACATTCACTTTATAGTGATATATTGTGAGTAATATGAATTCATTTCCCCCCAAAATATGGCCTGTCACCCCTGATACAAGCAACTTGTTTGACTGTACTGTAAATGTTGCATGTACAATGGTTGATGACCTGCATCCCTCCCCTATGTCATGTGCACGGCGCTTTCAAATCAAAGAAAACATGAAACAAAAAAATGTAACAAAAAAAAAGTAACACAATTTACCAAAAGACACAGAGACAACAGGATGAACAGTTGAGCATGCAATACCTACAGTACAAATGTATCCTTTATTATTTGAAAAATGATTTTCTTCACTGAGCATTAGTTAACACCATTTCACTTGTGGGTGCTTGAATCAGTTGTACTACAGCTCACCACCAGATGTCCCCCCAGTCCTTTGACAAACACAATACCAAGTGGAGCACAGCACTGCTTGAAAAAGATCATGAGAAATTCGCACCAAACAAGCAAACATTTCTCATTTTAACTGTTTGATGAAGGAACAATACATTTGGCATATGACCCCAAGTGACCCCATGTGATTCACAGTGCTGTCTACAAGGCTTTCCCCAATGCATCTCTTCTATCTTCCATCTACTATTTTTTGGGACGATCAGCAGACGTGCAGAATGTGTTAATCGAGAATGCCAAATGAATTTATGGTTGCAAACCATTTCGTAAGTGTTGGGATTTCACTCCTGTTTTGCTGGGTGCTTTTACAGTGCCATCCTGAAGCCAACTGTGTACAGTGTGTTGGCTACAACCTTGTATTATGTGAGGCACTGTGACATTTATTTCAGCCTGTTTTTTTTGGAAGCCTCTGTTGTCTTGCACTGCAGTTTCAATTCTTAGGTACAATTAGAAATACGTACAAATATTTAAGAGTGGTGATATCAAATGCAATGCATGCATAAGGGATGATTGATTGCATTATGGATATGGCATGGAACTTGCAGGGGTCATGTAGAGGTAACGGGTAGGGGTGAAATCAGTATGTCCTGATACATGTTGTTTCTTCTGGTGCTGAAGAAATTCATGACCTCCCCTTCCCCGCCCTCACTCATGTCACATTATCCTCCAAACCACATGACCTTCTGACCTTGTGATATTTTATATAACAGTCCCAGAAGTGACCCAACTGAAGATTTACCTTATTTATTGATCGAATGAGTGTACAAGCTTTTTCAGTTTGTATTACAAAAGTTGAAAAAACGTAAATGAATTCAAAGATCTAGATTGTATTTGCATGCTTTCTAGTCAAATTTGATCTACTTCTCCATACGTCAAAGGAATAGCCTTCCTTTGTGCCCTGTCTTGCCTCTGTCCCTTCTTCCTCCAGAACTACCCTCAACATTAACCTGCTTCTCCTCTCCTCTCATCCGAACCTATGACTGTAGCCAAGACGTCCACCTACAAGAGAATAAAACTGGCATGTTGTTTTGATTGCGGCCGTTCAGAGCGTGACTGCTCTTGCATGCCAGTTAATGTGCATTGTAACATGGACACCCCTCAACACGATATCCCACTCTCTGCTGTCTCTGTTAATGATTGCTCAGCCACTTTACGTGCGTGTAAGTTGCCAACATGACATATGCTGTTCCGTGTTTGTAACATGCACTGTGTATATGTACAATATAGTACAGTGTTTTTTCATCTTATGTGCTGTCTAGTTGTAGCAGCAAGTGTTGTCACCGTCATGGATCTAGATGTGGCTTTGGCTGGGTGTTTTAGCGTTATGATTTTAGCTAGCTGGTGCCCTTCCCCTGTGTCATTACTTTAAGACATGGCTGTTAGGTGTTGTGAAGCATGCTGTAATATGTATGTTTTGCTGGTGTTTTGTAAGAGTATGTGAATTCAAATTGACCTGTAGTTTCAAATAGTGCACCAAGGATTATCGCAGAGACTATGGACACCAATTATGTTTTGAACAATAGTAATACAACTTAAATAGCAGTTGTAATGGATTCTGGAGGGAGCCTTTACAGTGCTTCACATAAGACCCCCTCCGGAAAAATTAAAAACATTAAACATTTCAAACAAGGAGTTTCAGCTGATACACGTACAGCTGTACATCCCCACCCTGAATCCCTTGCTGTGACTGGTGGAAACAGTTGCATAGCATTTCTTGAACTGAGTTGTTTTGATAGGAGCATAGGAATGGTGTGATGATGTCACCGAAGAGGGTGTTTTTAGGTTTTTACAAGAATGATCCAAATGACATCTGTCCCCCCTAGCCAGAAATATGGGTAAACAGGAAGTCCCGTTCTGAATCTGTGATATTTGTATGTGTAAAAGGTAGCCTTGGGAACACCCAAGGGGATTTTCTGGCTTATTGGCTTTATAAAATTAAGATCAAAACCCTAAACAAACATTGGGGGTAAAGGCTCAAACACATTCAGCCTGTAAACCAGTCTCCCCACTGGAGCAGCTTCAGGCTGTGGTTTCTAGCTCTGAGAGAGTCATTTATGCTCACGATTGATTTAATTGTCAGAGGAATAGAATAGAATAGAATTGCATATGAATTTATAATTCATGTGGTATTCCCCTTTAAAGCCAGAGGGCTGAGGCATATTAAATTGTATTGAAGCGTCTAAGAATCAGGGCATAAAGAGTGTGTTTGGTTTTGCAAAGTGTTGTTACAATTTGCTGGAATACATTGTAGATTGTCATACATTTTTAGCAAATGTCTCTTGATCAAAGACCATTCAGTGTATAGTTGAAGCTCTCAGGGCGTTTCTACCCCTCAATATGTCTCGCAGGGTTATGTGCTATGGGGATTGCCTGGCTAGCTAAGCTAGAGGAGAGCGCCAGAGTTGCTGTCGACATAGAGTGAGGCACATGGAGAGCAAGGCCTTATACGGCCTGACATGGAAATTATGTTTGCATTTTCATTTTTGGAGTGCTACCGGTTGTCATGAAACTCGGCCTGACAGTTCCTAACCACCAGGCAGCTCTTTCGTTGTGGGACAGATGCTAGCCTGTTAGTCCTGTGACTCTGCACACGCCCACCAATTGCAGGCGACAGATGCCAGGACCAGCAAGGTCCCTGTTTGAACATTGCTGTCACTGTCCTGCCTTAAGCTCAATGCATGACCTTTATTGTAAGCAAGGGGTTGAAATAAGGTACTAATGAACATGTGGGACTCTCAGGTCCAAAAACTGACTCACAGAAAGTTTCATGCGTCCAAGGTTGGAGGATTGTGGAAACACTGTCAGCTTTTGGGGAAGAGGATAAAAAAATAACCAAACACAACAGACTTGGGTGAAAGACGCCCCTCTTTGTTTTCTAGGCTACTTAAGTCTTATGACATCTTGAAATCCATGCACTTAGTATAGTGTAAAAAAACATGACAAACTAAATCAAACCATGCAAACCTACTTACCTACATGTTGGTGCAGATCGATTTTGATGTGCCAGATGTGGATATTAATATTTAGCAGGTGACTTTATCTACAAACAGTGATTCACCATTTAAGCTTACTGACAACATTACTGCAAATCATATTCTTAACAGACTCTGTTTTATTTCCCATTGCTTTATCCATGGTCTTCAAGGCACTCCTCATTTTTAAGTGCCTTAAAGAGAAATCCCTGCATCTCAATGCCAGCAGGCTTTGTAACCATTTCAACCTTCAGTTCCCAGTTGTCATTTATAATTTGCTCTCATTACAACCTGTTCTTCCCTGTAACCTATCATTTGTCTTTGCATTTTTCTCAGCTAAAAATAGCTATAATGGATATATCAAATCAAGTAAGTTTTGATTTCCATTCTCTTTTGTCATTTGTTTCTAACCCTTTCCCTGTGCATTATTGACTGTCACTGTTTGTACTGTTCTAATCCTCCATATTTTCCTGTTTGCTCCTCATTGCTCTTGATGTTATAAATCACATCAAATCGCTGACATTATGTCTTACAAAAAGTCCATCATTATGTTTTACACATGCAAAGCATTAGGAAAGTGATTTTGAGTGGTTTATGTTGGGTATCAATTACAGCAGTAGATGGTGCTACTGCTCCAGCATGTCTCTGGCTGAATTAATCCAGTGTTGGATATTGTTGAAAATATAACATTAAAAACATTCAAATCAAATATGTGCCACAACTCATGCAAAAAATCTTTAGAGAATTTTTCGAGAAAATTCAGGCAGCATTAAGGATATTGAAACGTTCAGATTAGCTACAGTATTCTCTCAGTTCTCATCTAGCCAGCAGAGGAGTGTGAACCTTGTGGGCCATCCACTATAACAGGATCTGTGATAGGCAGCAAATATGCCACAATGTGTTGTCCTGGAGAAGTGCTGTGCATGTTTGACATGGTGCAGATGAATAGTGGAGGTCTGGAGCAGGGAGGATAATCTGCTAGACAGCTGACTGTTGAAATAATCATCTCTGTTCTCCAGTTTTAGCTCCAAGCCAGTTGTTGGAAGAGCCGAGACACTGCCTCTTTTATTCACTTTATGTTGTTAGCAGTTTTATTCTCTGTTAGAACACTGATGAATTACAACCATTCAATTTTCAAATAATTCAATGGATATTGAACTTATTCCTCGCTCAGACACGAAGTGCATAGTCAGCAGCTGTAACTTCACATTGTCACCTCCTTGTTCTTATGGCAGAACAATTACTGGAACACCTGAAAGCATGTTTATTAATTCATGTTTATTATGAATATCAAAGTAAATGTCAAATCCAACATTTCATTGGAGGCTATACCAAGTGGTTAAGTGGTGTTTAATAAAAATGAGGTTTTTCAATTATTTAACTATTAAGCATTCTTATGCCAAAAAGAATTACCCCCCAAACTGTTGATTGTGCTTTAATTACAATAACACAAGATGTTTTATTAACATGTGCGTCTTAAGTCAGTCTAAATCAATTCTTATCCCGTGTTTAATTTGAACAGCAAAGAATCCATTCACTTGTACAGTACATCTGCTGATTTTGATTCTTCTTTATTTAGCAGTAAAGGATGATCCCCTAATCAAAACATCGACTTATCAATACCAGTCTGCTAAACTGAACCACAACTCGGCCATCGAGGTCTATAGAGGACCCCATAGTGAAGTAGCTGCTGTGTCTGTCCCGCTGGTAAACAACCGCAAAGGAAGCCTGCTTCCCCCCAGTGAGCCCTCTGCTCTGAGACTGAGTTTCATGGGCTCTAGGGATCTGGGCCAGGTGGGGCGGCTACCAGGGGTGGCGGAGGAGGCCAGCCGACTCCAGCGGGCACACAGTCTGCCTGTGAAATACAGATACCACCCCAGTCACTCCAATAACGCCACACTCAGTCACAGGCACT
>OOFE01013139.1:0-21156 GCA_900323365.1 Monocentris japonica
CTGTGATGTTACACACTTCATAGATTTTTTTAATGTTTATTTCATTATCATTTTTATTTATTTTATTGTGTGTGTGTGTGTGTGTGTGTGTGTGTGTGTGTGTGTGTGTGTGTATATGTGTGCCTGTTTTACAAGTGTCCCTTCCACTCTTCTCAGTGTGTTCAGTCTAAGTGGAGATGTCGTCACTGTGACAACACCGTCTGACTGCCGCTGGCTCCAGGTGGAGTTTCGACAGCACAGAGGTGGAGGAGGAGGAGAGGGGGAGAAAGAGGAGGAGGAGAGGAGGAAAGCCAAGGTCCCGGCCTCAGGGAATATGGTCAGTAAACCCATATTCAAGCTCTTACTTTGTCTTTCTGTTTCTGTTTTTTCTCCCTGCATTTCAACGTTGTATTTTCTGAAAAGTGATTGTGTTTGTATGTATCTCTCCCGCCAGTTGCTGTGTGAGGTTAAACAGAGGGCCATAGAGGAGCTGCAACTACAGGAGCAGCTCCCAGCCAAGACACTCGGTATTATACATATATAATCGTATCTGCAAATAACATTAGTCCAATCTGTTATTCAAGCTGTCGCAGATGTGTGTTTGTGTTTTGGATTGTTTTTGAATCCAGTATTGTCCATTATCTCACTTGCCAGGTGCGGAGTACTGTTTGAGACAGATGGACCGCACAGGGAAGCTCCTTCCTCCAGGTACTGTATCAGTCGTTGTTTACGACTTATGGAAATCCCATAATTTTGGGAAATATTGAGCTTTTCCTTTGCAATATCCTCTTGTTGAATTTTAACAAGTACCCTCCTGGTTGTAACCTTCCATCTGTCAACCTTTTAAGTCATAGCAGACTAAGTGTATTTATGTTTTAACCCGGTTTATCTGTTTATTTGACAGTGTGTGAGGAGTTGAGTGTTCGGGATGCAGGGGTGCGGCTCATGACCACGCTGACTCTGTGTCCTGGAAATGCACCCAAGGCATCACAGGTGTGAACCCTTTGTACTTGTAGCTACAAATATGAAAGTTAGCTTCCAGTATTGATAAACCTAACTTAATGCTGAGTTGAACATTTGGATCTGTCTGTATTCCAGTTTGACTTATAGATTTTAGCAAGTGAGCTCAAGGATGGGAGGATTCTCAGCTTCATAAATACTTGATGGTTAAAGGTTTTCTCTCTGCATTATAGCTGTTTTTGCACTTCTCTGTGGGCACAGTGCCCTCTGCTGGCCTGGAGATGGACATAATTGTGGAGCAGACTTGCACTGTCAAAGAGGTGAGGAGAAAAATGTTCAATCATGTTTGAATGGGTAGCTCTGTTATATATGATCAAATACACATATATGTATGTGTGTGTATAATCTTTTGATTGCTGTATTTGCAGTGTCTAAAGGCAATGCTGGATGCTATGGGACTTGAAGGTAAAACTCCATAGTGTTTGCTGTGTGTTGAGTGTCTTTTCCATTGTCTGTACTTAACTTCTGTGTAGACTCAACTGTGCATCCAGCATGGTTACCCCAGTGAAACAGTATTTAGTCCATGTGGAAGCTAAAACATTACATTGTAAACATACCGATACAATTTTTAGGTGTAGCTTAGGGTTAGGTTTAGGCTGTGTGCATGGCTCATCTTGGCAGCATGGCCCACATTGCCTATTCAGTGATAGGGGAAACACAGTACAGCCACTGATAATAATGTCTTTCAATGTGTATTTGTAGGCAACAGTTGGCACTTGAGGAGGCTTGATTGGTGTGAGGAGGTTGGAGAGCCACTGATGGATGAGGTAAGTGGCTACATGCAGTCAAATCTTTCCATCCATGCCTATGGTCTTGCCTTGTGTTTCCTCTGCTTCTTAGACCGATTCAATATGAACTTTGATATGTATTTAGTGATTCTATACAGGAAAGATATCTTTGAGCAATTCAACAATTTGACATGATTGCATTCACTTTTGATTTGATACAATACAAAATGATACAATAAAATTTGATTCAGTTTAGTGCCATGAATTGTTGAGTGCCATGAGTAAACTTATAATGGTGTCTTTATTTTTGACACCGGTTGGGACTTGTGGTAATCAACAATAAATCATGTGATAATCAACATTCAGTTATACAACTGAAATTTCAATGTCATCTAGTTGTGATAATGCCTTTAGCATTATAGGCAATGCATGTATAAAGTATAAAAACTGAAGTTTCTGACCAGTTGTGCAATTGATCTTTGACATTTTACTGGCACTTGACAACATAAATTAACTTATCAGTGTCCCCTACCTTTTACTTTTTTGAGAAAAATCTTACCCACTGCTAGAAATATAATAATCCTCCATTCCACTCAACCAAAAAATAAATGGCGTTCGGCAGCTGGTATGGTGGAATATGGCACAGCCATATCTTGCACATTTGGCCCGGTCTCCCCAATTAGAATTGATTAATCCTTCCACCCCAATGGTCCTGGCTACTTAAATGGGATGGCACTAACACTGCCAGGGAGAAGGGTTCGCTTCCCTGTGGGGCCACCCTTGCTAAAAGTGAACACGCTGGGCCACTTGTGTGAAAAATGTTGGCAGACATATCATACTATATTATTCTCTATGCAGTCTTCCCTCTTTTCCCTTTCTTCACCTGTATCAATTCATCTGTTAACATTCTTTTTTTCCTCAGGATGCTTCTCTGTCAGAGCTGAAAATAAATCATGGGGACACACTAGTAGTCACAGAAGGACAACTGCCTCCAAAGGTATTTCAACAGAATCTTCTATTATCTGTTTCATGGATGGTATCTCTTTCTACTCTTAGCCTCAATTGTGACACATCCCTCTTTGTTTTCCATCTCTGTCAGGGTTTTCTCAAGCTATCTGTGTGGCTGTATCTGGATCCTCGAAACAACTCAACGGTCTCCATGGAAACTGATTTTAATCACACTGATAATGGCTGCTCTGAGGGGCAGCGGCTGGGGGTTATGACCACAGGCGAAACACACAGTCACTCACCTCTATCTGGTGGCACCATGGTAGAGCTGAGAACCGTAGGACATGTAGAGATCACAGATGAGGCCACACTGGAGGATCTCAAGACTCAGGTAGTGTGTGCGTGTGTGCGTGTGTGGAGGGTGTCCTCTTGGTGCTATATAGCAAATAAAGCATTCATAAAGAGAGTGTCTGTCAATTTATTTTGATATGTGGGGTTGGACAATTATGCTGTAGTTGTAATTGCTACTCTTTTTGGACGGGGCGGGCTGAGCAATCGGCCAGATGATGAATTTTCATGGTATTTACATTTTACTGGCTGTGGGGGGCCTCCGCAGCCAAATGAATATAAGGAAACACTGCTGCGGTTTTCTGACTCTGAGTCACGCTACACAATGTGTGTGCGCATATGGATTTCATGTGTCTCTGTACCCAGTGTATCAAGACTCGTTTGACTTTGCATTCATGTCGACATCTGCTTCAGGTGCTGACACTGCCTGCCCTTCAGAGTTTGTGTGTGCCGACGCCTGCATTTTTGCGTGTGTGGCTGTTGGAGGGACGAAGGCTGGCACGTATCCTCAGAGTGCAGCAACTCACACTCAGGTACACACACTCCTCCTGCTCTCCAGCTATCCCCTCACTTGGTTTATTCCTGTGAACATCACTCATGGCTACTTTCCCTCCCATACCAAACTCTTTTCATCGTGATACATGCAGAACTTTTCAGTCATTGCTTCTCCACATGACCCACCCTTTATGTTTGGTTTCCTCTTGCTTAGGAAGTTGAAGCTTACCAGTGGTTCAGACATCTGTGTGCAACAGCTACTTAAAGAGGAGGATATCGGGTAAGGCTTTGACTGTTGCTAATTTCTGTAATAGATGTGGTAATGTTGTGGAACACCCCAACATGTTAAGATGTTAAAGAAGTGAACATGGTCAATGTGGTGTCTCTACTTTCTTTTTCAATCATTCCCAATCCCTCATTTGACCTCTTTTTCCCTACTTTCTCCCAGCCCCAAGGATGTGTTACTGCATGTTCAGATGGGAGTACCTGGGGAGAGGTGTTACTACCCTCCAGAGGAACTGGTTTGGGACGCATCCCGTGACACCTCCCCCCGCTCCCTGCGCACTGCCCTGGCGGCACACTATGGTCTCTCCCCAGACTCACTGCTGCTGGCCAAACACCAGCCAGACAGACACACCTGGGACACCATTTCCAATTGGGTATGAAAAGGAGAGACTCATTTCTGGGGAGGAGAGGAGATCCTGGGTGGCGGGGATTCGGGAAGTGGTCAATAGGGATGTATGCTTGTGCTGTGTTACTCCATAAAAACATTAAGCTAATAATGGAAATGGTGAAGCAGCAGAAAGAGACCTTGGGAAGAACATTAGTGTAGGTGAGGAAATTATGATCGCTGTGTGAAATGTAGGGATGAGGCCAACGATCATTGTTCAGTTTAACAGTAAATCACTGGATGTATTTTTCATTTCATAATCGAATATCAAAGCCCCAAATTTCAGCCTCCTTTACACATTGTTCATTCACTGTCGATGAATGATATGTCCCGTGTCTTTTACTAACAGAGCCAGCAGGTTTCCAAACGGAAAAAGAAGAAAAAGGCAGAATCACTCTTGGGAGCACCGTTCCACCTCAAAGATGGTGACACAATTGGCATCAAGGTAATAAAAAAAAAAAATCTTACGTCATTGTTCAGTGAACAAAATGTTTTAAAATGAGTCACATTTTGAACCTTTTGGATTTATTTCTCTTAGAAACATTGAATTTATTCTTTGATTGGACAGAACCTGTTGATTGACAGCAACAGGGACTTCTGCACCCTGGAAGATGAGCAGGGCCAGCAGAGGCTGAGAGAGCAGGCAGAGCAACGCAGGAAAGGGTGGGACTTCTTTACTTTGATTGACCGATTTAGTAGCATGGAAAATGTGTTTTTTTTTTTTGTTTTTTTTTAATACACTTAAAGAGAGTTAGTAAAATATGTTCATTAGTTTTGATTATGCTTAATGCTATGTGAATTCATATTGAAGGTCCTTTTTGTAAAATCTTTTATCCTTGCTTATTTTTAGAGGGCAGGTTGGTGGTGCAGGCTCTGATGGTGCTCAGGGGGCAGGACCAGAGAAGAAGGCTGGATCAACCAAGGCCAGGAAGCCAGAGGTGGCGCTGTCAATCAACGTTGGCACGTTCAGATAGCCCTGCTTTTTGGGGATAAATCACAACTACCTATAACTACATGCACACACTCAGTCAGTGAAACATCACTTTGCAATCAGGACAATCCACTAGACATCAGTCTTGTCCCAAAACTTAACCCATTCTCCTTGCATACAGTATTTTTGCCCAAATGTAACAAACTTAACAAAAATCCTCTGTCTGAGGTAGGCCTTCGGCAGAGGACAAGGGATTTCATCTTTGGCACTTTGCTATGCAGTCTGGTGACTGTACTCTGCATTATGTCTATGCAATATTACTGGATTTGTGACTGGGACATCTGAAAAAAAATGCATCAGACAAAAAATATACCCTTTTTATTACAATTTCTTCTTTTTTCTTTAATTTTTTGAGGGCGAGTCAGAGACCATTTGGCCATTAGGGAATTTTTGGTTGCATGGATCGGTAGCTTCTCTATAACCCTATATTTTAAGTGTGGGTCCAAAGAAAAACGTTTCTACTTGAGTGTTATTGTTTTTTTCTATTACAAGTCAAAGTTAAACTGGCAATGACATACCATAGTTTTTAATAGCTAGAGTTCCAGGGTGGGAAATTTATACTGGTGCCCAGCCAATGGCTTGGAGTAGCAAGTTTGTCTAGTCTACAAGCCACTTATTAGGTTCTATTCTCATAAAATAACAAAAGTGTCATTTTTATAATCCCCCAGTCACTCTGCCCCATGAACAAAAAAAGCTTTTCTCCTGCATGGGTTTTATACATGAGCTTGTTTTAGGTTGATGAAAGAGGAGAACTACCTCTGCTTTTCTTTCCTCTTTTTCTCCTTTATTGGTCTCCTAGTTTCTGCTTTTTTTTCATAATTTTTGCTTTACCCCAAGCTGCCCATGCCTGCTATACTACAGTGAGCCCCATAGGTATTTAGACAGTGACACACTTTGATGTCTTAGCTCTGTGCTCTGAACACTTGGGATGTGAAATGGCACAATGACTCGTCTGCTTTAATTTGAGGCTATTTTCAGATCTCCAAACATCTTGACAGATTAAGATTCAAATCATATCTCTGGCTGCAAACCATAAAAGCTGAATGTCTGCACTTACGCCTCATAATCAGTGTCGGTATAGAAAGTAATAGGTGTATGAATTTAAAACATCAAGCAGTGTCACTGTCCAACTAGTTATGTAGCTCACTGTTGATGAATTCCCTGTTCCGCCCTGCACCAGAACAATACCGTAGAACAACATGAATTCAAATGCTGTCTGACTACTGTTGTTCTCATTGACTATGAACAAAGAAAAAGATCCCTGATTTACTATGATATTAATCTTGATTGTAAAACATTTGCATTTCATTTCATGCACTGTAGTGTGTGAACTTCAGGGTATTAAAAATCATTCTATAAATGATGTGTGATGAACTTTGTTCGGAAAGAAGGCACATTGTTTTGGGAATTTGATTTTGGAATTGATAAGAGATTTTTTTTATGCTGCTTGCAGATTTTTTTTTTTGTCTGTTTAATAGGATAATCTGGCCTTGATCAGTGCCAAGAATTTGCGAGTGGAAATGGAGTTTGCTTTTTTGTTTGAAGCAGAAAACAATTTGACAAAACACTTTGCAATAGCAAGAATTTTCTTTTGTATCATGCAGTATCATTTGTTAGTGTTACCAACAAGGATGAGTTTACTGTAGAATCCTTATGGTTATGGTCCGCTGTCATAAGTTTGTGTCAAATTGTACTTGCATTAAGTATTTTATCAACAATACAATAAAACTATACAGTAGTAATTACTTGTTTGGCTTCAATGACAGTCCTTTTGATTAAGCTGTTTGTATTTTCTGTGGGTGGAATATGCGGCTTTGGTACCGATTCCAACCGCTTCCTTTCTTTCATTTATTCAGTGCCTTACATTCATACAGTTCCAGATTTGGAGCTGCCCAGTGCAGCTACAATCCTCTGCTGTTGGCCACTAAACAACTTCATTGGAGCAGCTGTGAGATAACTGCATTGCTTAGGGGAACCATGGTGGGAGAGCATTAGTCACTCATTTTCCCCCAGATTTGCAGAGCTGAAATTGTGACCTTCCCAATTCTCTAACCTCTTGTCTATTCTATTGTATTCTATTCAATTGTATTCTATTTTATACCATTCTGCCGTAAGAACAGGGTAGTGATGGACAATCCTAATAGTGACAATACTGCCCTCCAGTGTTCATAGGACGAAATTTAAGAAAAACCCTCCGCAAAGTAGAATCTATGTATTTAATAGTTGTCCGCAGCCATAAAATAATGAAAAAGCACTAACTGTCTTTAAGTGTATAAAAAAACTATAAATACAAGGCTTCGAGGTTAAATGTACCCGGAGAGAGCCGCAGATCCGACCCATGCCACACGCTGTGACTGACAGCTTGAGCGTCAGCATTCATACGAGGCCATAAATTAGCGGCACATTTAGCAAATTTCTCGCCACCCCCGATGACCAATCACAGCTCAGAAGGAGTGCTAATCCTCCAACCAGAAACACGAGCTCCCCGCCCCCTTTTACAGTATTAATTTGGCAGGCATACATGTGCTAGATCTACCGTACGGAGACCAGAGGTTGTCTATCAACATCATATTAACTTCTCGGTAATTTTGTATTGGACTACTAATATCACCAAAATGGTCGATGCATTCTGCGCCACATGGAAACTGGTCGACAGTCAGAACTTTGATGAGTACATGAAGGCACTTGGTGAGTCCGTTTGAGTTCATTTTAGTGATTAGTGCTAAATTTAATCTCTGAGATAATTGTTCTCACTGCAAACGCAGTTCTGTACGTGGGATAATATTCGGTTGTTTTTGGATCACCTCAGAAAAACCTCATCAATAGTTGATCAGTAGCTATTTTCTTGAAAAGTGTACAATTCTGCGCTGTTTTCCTAACAGGCGTTGGTTTTGCCACAAGGCAAGTGGGCAATGTAACGAAACCAACCATAGTCATCAGTCAGGAGGGGGACAAAGTGGTGGTGAAAACCCTGAGCACCTTCAAGAACACCGAGATCTCCTCCAAACTGGGAGATGAGTTTGACGAGACCACGGCTGATGACCGAAACGTCAAAGTAAGTTGAGCAATACTGTGCATCATCTCCTCTGAACAACCTTGCAGTTGATATTCAGTGCGGCCTTGAATGTATGGGCTGTAAAATATGCTCTAGCTGCAGATGGAAGTTAAATCAGAGCCCCCCCCCCAGGTGGTAATATAATATGTTGCCTCTGCTTGCAGTCTACCCTCACCATGGAAGGAGACACACTTGTGCATGTGCAGAAGTGGGATGACAAAGAAACCAAATTTGTCAGAGAAATCAAGGATGGGAAGCTGGTGATGGTGAGCAAAATTGTATCTGCTGTTAATGTTACAGGGGCTGGACTGGAACACTTCTTTTGATGTTTCTCCTTTCTGCATCACAGACCCTGACCTTCGAGGGAGTCCAGGCTGTCCGCACATACGAGAAGGCGTAACTTTCCCAGCCTCCATGACTGAGCAAATCACCCCAGCACTGCGAATGATCAACAAGACACTCTATTTTCAATTATTGTTTTTACTGTATGCAGTGATTTGTACTTGATTTGTTGTAGTAATGTGAGATAAATGTTTTGGGGAAAATATCTTTTGTAAGACCTTTTGTAAGAAATCCAGAAATTGTTTCAAAAACTATTTCAAAGGCCTGAATTGTTTCATACTGATCCATCCTGTGCATTACTTGTGAAAAAGGGAGAAAAAATAAATGGCTAAACCTTCTAAATGTTACAGTTGATCTTTAAAAGTCGCCACAGCACCACCAGTTCCATTAATCTCAAAAGAGCAGCCTCTTTGTTTCGGGTTTTCTGTTGGGTTTTTTCCTTGCAAATTTGTATTCAGTCCTACATTTGTAACGAAATGTGTCAACCTAAATAGAGACAACAATGGTGTCTTTGTGATAGGTCAGTCCCAGGTGACAGCTGGGTGACCGGCAGCGACCAGTGTGGCCATTGAACTCATGAGAGGGAATGCCCTTTAGTAACCCCTAGAGGGCAGGGGACAGCAAGGAGTAGGACGAGGGATGATGTCACTTGCCTTGGGATAATCTGGTTTAGGTTGTGGTGTCATTACGTAGAGGCATCATTCGATAATGTGGACCAACCCTGCTTGAATGCAGCCGCTGGCATGACAGGCAGTGAGGGCAAGGCACTGGATATGTGCAGGGCAATTTTTTTTATCAATCCAGTATTCTTTAAAGTCTTTTAACTGCCTAAAATATAATTTGTCTTTATAATCTCCATCTGTCACGCTTTATATTTGGATAAGCAAGGAGGGGGGGTTACACTTTATCATGAATTAGTGGTAAAACTGCTAGACAGTCTTTCTACGCTCAGCTTAACTTTACAAGAGCCCTCGTCAGTCGTCCGTCCTGAAGGCTTCCTGTCCTTCTCTGTATGCTACGTCTAGCCTACTGAGGACTGTGACTACAAGTGGCCATTCTTCTCATTTCAACACACTGGCTGCCAAGTCGTTGGCTGCCTTTGAATAGACTGCAACACAAAAAAAACTATGGTAACTGGAGTGGAACTTATTTGACCATTGCCCACTGAATTAATTTCAAACAAAAACTGTCCTTACGCTCCACTTAAAATACGCTATGCCGACTATACAGTAAAATCATTTGTATAAGTATTTGATCTGTTGAATTGTTCAAGACAAGTTCATATCGCACAATATTCACAACAACACAATCACATCAAGTCACTTTCAGGAGGCAGAAAGGGGAGTTAGTTTTCTGTAGCTCTCCTCGCTGAGTTGTCATGTCATGCCTAGTGGTTCCAGTACGCTTCCCGGGGGAGCGGCAGGATTGTCCTCTTTGTGTGGAATCTGTGTCAGTGGCGTAAACTGACCTGTAGTAACCCCTCTCTGGCCTCATTAGGGGAATACAGTTTAAAGACCTGCCCATCTTTACTCCTCTCGATTCAATTATGTCTTTCTCGTGCTCTTGCTCTCTGTTTTTCACACCCATGCGAACATATGCCCTCACACACACACACACAGACAGTTGAGAGAGAATCCCTCTTTATTTGCAGTAGATCATAGACAGTATGAATGCTCTTTGGGGGGGATATACTATATGTGGCGCTTATATGGGGCTATCATAACCTTGTGCTTATGTACATATTATGTTTTACATGAAAAAAGACATTTTAAAGCTTAGAATTGAGTGGAATTCCCTGAATGTTATACATGTAAGTTTAAAGAAATAATGTAACTGCAAATGTAAGTGTAAAAAATGTGTAAGTGCACATATGACATCTGCTGGTAACCTGGCAGTAAAGATTCGTTGTTGCCCTGACGTGGACATGAAACTGTTACTGCATATGGAATTGTTTTCAAAATGGTGCATTTCGTGTTTTGTTTGGTGCTAAAAATATGAATGTGCTTTAATAACATAAACATGTATGACAGCTGAGAGACCTACCACTGCTTTAATAATGCCAATATTGTACTGTTACACAATATTGTCTTCAACTGTGAAAAAGGCTGCACTACACATTCAGCACAAATAGATAAAATACACGACGCTTACAGAAGGAAGTCTTGCATTTCTATTTTTAATGTCAAAGTATTACTCATATATTCACAAAAATACTGAAGGTGTAATTGACAAAAGAGAGTATGATACATAATGTGAATATAACTACAGTTAAGGACAGCAATTTCATTAGTAATGGTTGAGGGATAAAACTCATTTTGTATATTTTCCATCCATTTTACTATTTACAGTGAATATAAATCTGTTTATACCTGAAGGGGATAAAATGCCAACGTATCTGGTAATAAACAACTCATAACTTCAACTAGCATGTCTGGTGCAGCCAGTCATATTTGAGAGGGAGAAATTTTCCTTTCTCCAATTGAAAAAAAAAAATGTTACTGATATCACAAAAAGATTTTAGAGCAAAAAAAACCCCACACATCATGCACGGTACATTCAAGGACTGTCAGAGTTCAGACAAACATACAGTGCTTTGATCATTTAGATCATCTAAAATAGTTGTATTGCACGTGTATACCTATGGCTATGGTTAATCTGAAGATAGAATTCAGTCAACATGATTAAATGTATAATAATTCAAAATTGAAATATTTCATCCTTTATCTTGATGAATTCAAAATGTTTTTGTTATGATAACACCGTTGTTGGTTTATTTAAAATCAGCAACTCACAGAAATATGTGAAGACACTGCAGAGCACCGTTATTCTGGGAACACCACTCACAAAAACCCTATCACTTATATTGGAATATCACTGTTACCAATCACTATCAGTGAAACGCCAGTTGTCAAAATGCAATGACTGGAGCCTGAACTCATTGTGAGTTTCAGAGTGCCATATGAAATTCAATACATATTTTGTTATTGAGGAAAAAAGGGTTTGTCCCTCTCATTTCAAGCCATTTCACACATTTTAGTAGACTCAGCATTAACGCACAATGGCACAAGCTGTAATAACTGTCTTCTAGACAGCATATGGGGCAAAATGTAAAGAGCCATGTAAACAACAGCTGGTACAGGCTAACTGACAGATAGCAGTGCTTATCTGTGATCATGTACCTCAAAATGTCACCTCTACTCCAACAACATTGATTAAATGACGTGCAGATAAAATTAAAGATATAAGTGTTAGACTTAACTTAAACATAGGTTAACATACGTCAAGTTGTCAAATGAACCTGGGAGAGAGCCACACACACTTTCATCTTTTCATCTTTCATCTTCCAGAGAGTTTATAACTTATCAGTCTGAAATCATGTAGCTCATACTGTACATTACATGTACAAGATATCCATATAATACAATTCCTCTTTATATTATCTTTCTAATTAATCCAGTTATTATGATCTAAATTATAATCCTGATATGAGATATGCATTAATACTACATTCATAATATATTCATAACACAAAAATACTGTGAATGATACTTCATTTACAACAGGAATTTTACAAAGTCAACCTGAAAAGGTTTCCCAAACTGCTGCTGTTTGCTTGTTTGTGAGAACCAATTCAAAATGATGTTGAATTTGTATGCTGTACACACAGACAAATAGCCATTGACCAAAGTAGAGCAGCATTTTTGGTCTATCAACGAATAGCTGTTAGCCACAGCAAACATCCATTTTGACTGACAATGACTGACTCATCAAATGTGCTTTGTATGTTCCAGTTTCATTATTAATTACAGTACTGTAATCCAGTGCAAGAAAAAATTTGACTTACTCTGCGTTACTTTGACTAAAATAAGTAGCATCAAATTCAAATACCTTCATTAAAGGAATTAGAATAGATTACACAAAAAACATCTGGAACACATCCAAAATGAATCTGGTACTTGATGTTACCCACTGAAAAAGTAAATATGATCTCAAACCTCATTCTGAGGGATCAGGCAACAACAGGCAGCTTATTATTAGTATCAAAATGAGGAGTAGGTATAGATGTAGAGATGGTATCGTTTCATAAGACTTCAACATGCCACCATATCTCATGTCTAACGTCCTCACAGTGCTGTGGGGTCGTCAGGCAGTGTTCACACCTCAACAAGAGGTCTTGTGTTGTTTGGGAGCTCTCCTAGGCTATGTCCACACTAAGCCACAAAACTCATACTTATCTCTCCGTTTTGGCCTCCCATCCACCCAATGGGGGCGTTTTTAACCTCCCAAAATGGAGCTTTCTGAAAACGCTCTCGCAAGTGGATAAATTTGAAAACGCCGGCCCCCCGTTGTAGTGTGGACGGCAAAAACGGAGACTTTCGCGATGACGTTTCACTGCTTGACAGTCACTCGATCCAGCCGTGAGCAAGCCGGCTGCTCCGGCCACTCAGCCGCCCAGCCGCTCCAGACGAGTGGCCGAGTGGTCTGCGCATGCCCATGGAAGGAGGTATCCGTTTTTGGTGGTCTAGTGTGGACGTCGAGCTTTTCGAAAACGCTAGACCCGACAATGCCGTTTTCAAATTTACACGGCTTAGTGTGGATGTACTCGTAGACAGTGCACGGTCATTCCTTTCGACACATAAGAAACACAAAACAAAAGAAAAGAAAGCTGGCGCTGTAAGTAGAGGAACAACTTTTTAAAAACACAAAGAGGATCATTTGCCTTTCATTAACAGCTTTGATTCCAAACAAACAATTAATTAATGAAATTAATGAAATAGTATGTGCAATTATGGAATTATTCATTATCAGTATAAATGCTTGATTGTAATTGAAAGGCATTAAAAGCAGGGCAAGCAGGGCATTACAAACATTCAAGTTACAATGAAAAGTAAAAGCTAAAAACGCCCTGATGTGTAAGCACAATAACAAATGTACCACTGTCAACCACCTTTCAAGTAAAAACAGACTTGGAGGACTCGGGTCCTCTACCAACCTTGGAGTGGTAAATGTGGCAATATTTGTACCCTGTTTACAGTGTAGTTGAACACATTCAAAGTTACTCTTTTAAAACAAGTTGTAACATTGTGCAATAGCATGGAGGTTATTGTTTTTTACTGATTGAAATTATGCCTAGATTTCAAGAAAATGAAATCAACAACACATGCATTACAAATAATTGTATGTATCCCTGTGAGGGTATAAATGAATAAACACACGGCCAAAAACATGAATTAATAAATAAATTGTTCCATTAAAAATACTGGATATGCCTATAATTTGCATATCAACATTTCAAAAAAACTCAACACAAACAAAATTACAAAAAAAAAAAAAAAACGGAAAGGAATGACGCTGGCTGCCTGTATTAGCTACGAGAGCTCAACCAAAGCCGGAAAGAGAATAAGAACTGTCCAACTGTCCAAGTCACCCATCACACACCCGTCATCCAGGGTTTTCCATTGAAGACCAACGGTGGACGGCGAGGTGAGGTCATGACTTGGCCTCGGCGACATCAGTAAATTGACTCAACAACTAAAGGTGTTGTCCAACTTGTCTTTTGGTTTCTTCAGATTGGGGCTGGAGCCTCACATCAGCAGTGGTGAGAAGGCGTAGAATGGAAACTGGGCCTCATCTTCATCCACAAAGAAACACTGGAAGTAGGGCATCTCATCTGTGGAGGGAGTCAGGGGAGTCATGGTGTGGTACAGATCATCATGTTCCCTGCCTCTCCCTGGCATCCAGAGAGAAGACTGCGCTGGCAATCTGCACACTGCTGTGATATTTCTTAAGCGAAAAGGGCATTTGTACTTACCTTCCATGACAAAACTGTCTGTTATAGCAGGCTCTGCTGTCAAAAGGAAAACATAATGTTGATCACAAAATAATACAGTATAATAACCATTACAGGTGATTAAAATACACCTCGACAGGTGTACCTTTTGCCTTCTCTTCTTTGGCAGCTTTCTTCTCGGAAGATTTTTCTACATCAAAAATAGGGATTTTTGTCCTTCAGTAAATCATGTCAGGTCAATGTATCTTGTAAAGTGCATTTTTCTGCTCATAAATTAATTCGCTAAACAATCAAAATACCTTTTTTCGCAGGCTCTTGTTTCTCTTTAAGAACTCTGTCCTCTGCAAATAATCACACTTATCAAAATAATCAATCAGCGATTACAGTGTATTTCTTATTCAAAGATTGATTGCATACAGTACCTTTCTTTGCTGCAGCAGGTTTGGCCTTTTCTTTTGAAACCTTAGACTCTATTTCACAAATATGAACGTAAGTCAGCAAAATATTGACAATTAAGATACTATTTCATTGCCACACAAGAAAGACGTAGGAGCAGTAGGAACAGCTGGAGACCTGTCCCATCTTACACTGAAGGTAAAAAGGTTTGTTTACTTTGTTGCATAATTCTGCTTTTTTTTTTTTTTTTGCCAATTTCAGGATGAATGACGGGATTATGGTTTGGCTGATTAAGAAGCTCTTCAGGACTAATAGTGAGTTACGTTATTCAAAAGAAGTTCTTCAGTTACCTTGGCATGCAGAGCACTGTGTCGCTGCATGTCAAGGTACCTGAAGAACTTCTTTCTTTTTATCTTTAAAATCATATAAGTACAGTAAGATCTATTATGCATGCAACCTTTATTATGTCAGTTATGGAGGGAATTGTTATATAACAATTAATTATGTTAGTGTTCGTTATTTTTGCTAATGCAAGTGTATTTGGGCTTGTCTTTAGGAGCCTCAGGTTCTAAAGCTTATTGAAAGCACGTCCAGTGAGGTTATGTGAATGTGCTGACAGGAGAAAACCCTACCTTTCTTTGCAGGAATTGGTTTGACATTCTCTTTAGTGGACTCTGTTATGGTATTAAAAAAATAGGACAAAATTAAGACAAATTATCTATCAATAGCTTTCTGTGTAGATTGAAAATAAGAAATATGGAAAGGAAACTGGGATATTTATTAAAGAAAAAATAATGGCTGGTGTTATGAAGCTCTGGTTCTGCTTTAGCTCAAGGTTTGTGGCTGGTTCTGCTTTAGCTCAAGGTTTGTGGCTAAACTGTTGCATATGGAAACTGAGGACAAGGAGAACAATTGAAGATCATCTTTTTTAGCAGGAGCTGCTTCAACAGATATTGCTACATATATGCTACAGGTTCTATCATGCAACAGTGTCATTCACATGAAACATCTAAAATACATTAACTACTGAAAAATCTTTAATGGATTGAAATGTGATGGGAAATATCATAATTGGGACTAAATAAAAACTAAACAACACTGTACCTTTCTTCACTGCAACAGGTTTGTCCTTTCCTTTAGGAGTCTCTGGTTCTGCAACATGCAAAATGAGGTCAAGTACAATAATACTGCAAAAATTAAATTCTTCAAGCTTAAAGCAGACCAAGAAGTAGACCAAGAAACACATAGAATTGGCATGCTGTGTTAGAAAGTAAGCTCTATTGCAGCAGCTAAAAAGTGTACTGGTACATTTCCTATCAATAATATCTCAGTTTTAGAAGGTTAGAGGTGAATTGTAAAAGCCTAGCAAAATATGCTTATGTAGTGCTACTCAGCTACTAACTATGCACTAACTGCTCGACACTGGATGTGTGTTCAAGCTTATTTTTAAGGATTATTAGGTAGGAGCAGGTGTTTGCCTATGGAGCTGCTGCAGAGAAACTAACTGGTACAGCAAAGCATGGGAACAGAACTGTAAAATAATTGTAAAATATCTGACCTCTTCCTTTAAATCTTTGGCATCACAACCAAGAGAATGTATCTTCTCAGGGTTGTGTGTATTTTCAGCATGCATATTAAAAAAGATATTATACAAATATGTGAAATTAATACCTACTGGATCTATTTTAGTGATGTAACCTGGTGACTTTCAGTTATTTTTGGATTACTCTGCTTCCAAAATTAAACAATTTATTCCAAATAACAGACTTTAAAGTTGTATTATCATTATCTATAATTATAATCTACCATATTTTCAAGTTCTATAAAATGATTTGTGTGCTGTGCTCATAAATTTCCCATTTAATTACAGTGACCATCATTTGTAATCAGATTACTCTAATCACATTACATGTAGCCCATTACTCCCCTCAATGCTGGTTACTTGAATTGCTGCCTCTACTAAGCGCCACAAATATACCTTTCTTCACACGGACTGATTTGATCTTTTCCCTAGACATGGCTGGACCATCAGGGAGAAAATGCAATTGATAAAATACACAATTATTTTATTTGGTATTGTGTGTGTTCAAAAGAACTGTAAAGTTAGATCAACATCACCTCAAATGCACCACCAAATGTACTGTACTTGACACACAGAGCTGAACCTTTTATTAACCTTTTATCTGCTGCATGAAAAATTGCCAGCCTTACTTGCCATTACGTTTGTGTATTAATTGTTATTAAGTGTTATTACCTTTTTTAACAGCTGGTTTGTCCTTCTCCTTTAGGGCCCCAGACTCTGAATAAATAACCATGAAGAAAGTAACAATATCAGTGTCAGCTCAAAACATGAAAATATCCACTACCAAGAACTGTTTTCACCATTTATCAAAAACTAATAAAATTTTTGTACTCAGCTGATATGTCTTATTCAAGAATACATTATTTAGAACTGATAATCCATTTTTTATGTGTTTCTGTTGAAAAATATTTTTCATTATTAATTAAATTATTTAAAATAAAATTTTGTAATCTTGTTCGAAAAATGTCATTTGATTAATCATTTGTATCAGTTTTCGATAAATTATGAAAAAAAGAGTGCTGGTACTGGACTCAGACTTTTGGACTCCACTGCATTTGTTGACGTTCAATGAATAACTTTGTTTTTACCTACTTTGATGACAAGTTAAAGTTGCTTTAATAATACTAATTATATAATTTGATTATAGTGATGGTAGGCAGGCTACCTTTCTTTACAAGGACTGGTTTGACCTTTTCCTTTGGTGCTTCAGGCTCTTTTGGAAGAAGGTGAAAGTGCAAAGGCACAATGCAAGATTTGAATGATGACTTTGAGAAAGCAAAACAAACTGGAATGTTTTAGATGATATATTTTGATTTTTTAAAAGAGTTACCTTTCTTTTCAGGAGCTGGTCTGGCCTTCTTCTTTGTAACTTCAGGTTCTACATCTAATACAGGATGGTATTGAATGAATTGTGGTGTCAAGGACAGTGAAACATCTTTTTGTCATGTAATGATTGATAGACCATAAGTACAGAACCTTTTTTGGCATGAACTGCCTTGGTCTTTTCCTTTATGGCCTCAGGTTCTGAGAAAAGAAATGTTATTTTAGTAAGCCTCTCAGCGTGTTGTATTTTGCTCTAGAACAGACAATTGATGTATTACAAAAGATTAACTAAACTAACAGCTGAGTGAAAGTTTGCATTTCTAGATTTGATTAAGGTGTATTTACATCATCACAGCATATGCAAGAATACTGCATGTTCCCTTTACCAAAACATAGGATCTGATGTAACATGCCCCTTGTGCTATTAAGGGTGTGAAACTTGGCTTGGACGTTGGAAATTGAATGATATTCTCTTGGGATGGAATAATCAATAAATGAAAATGGATAATACACAGATTATATAAACTGTTTGGGAGAGAAAGTACTAATCATTAGCACCTTTCTTTGAGGCTTTTGCCTTTGCCTTCTCTTTTGAAACATCAGCTTCTACATTAAAGAGAAACAAGGGAAATTGCAGAGTATTAGCGCTAAGCACTATAAACGCCACACTTCTGCCGTATACCTTTCTTCTTTTCAGTAGGTGTAGGTTTTTTCTTGGAAACAGGCACTAGAATAATACACATATGTTCCTGTTAACTCTAATGCATACAGTTATGTTAGCAATTACCATTACAGAAAATAAAAAACAACAACGTGAAAGAAATCAATAAAATCACCCTGGAGAAACAAACCTTTTGTGGGAGTCGCTGGTTTAGCCTCAGGTTCTAAAGTGAATAAAAACGAACAGAAGGTCAGTACGTGTGGAAATAGCAGTTCATGTGCTTGGTATTACTAGTTCATCTAAAGTTAATGCAATTAATCCAAAACCAAAATGTCTGATGGTGCATAAATAGAACATCTGTATAATACCTAAACAAACAATAACAGAACATCAGAAATCAGATATGCAGAGAAAAATAGTCAATACATAGAAAACGTTAATTGTGACAATTATATCATTATGTCATATATGATATTTGACATTGGTTAAATGTTTAAGCTTTGTAAATACCTTTTCTTGTAGGAGCTGGTTTGTCTTTCTCCTTCGGACTCTGAGGCACTGAGAACAGAAAGAATTACAGCTTAAAGATTTGAGTAACAGGCAATTATACATTTAAAGAATAAAACAAATAAAATTCAGCAGAATTTTGAGCGATGCAATTTTCAATGAATGCACACATCATTCCCAATGATGCCTCTTATCCCAAAGGTCATTCAAGATAAGTGCTTTATATATATACTTTTTATCCTAATCACAAATATCCCTGTTTACATGATTGAATGTAAAAATGTAAAAAAGAGAAATACCTTTCTTCAATGGCACAACCTTGACCTTCTCTTTTGTTAGAGAAGCATTTTTGTGTGGGACTTCCACCTCTGTGAAAATAGATACAATTATAGATTAATTATCTTAGATTAATTAGATTAATAGATGAATACTATATGAAGATCAATTGCTTGATTATTAAAAGGTGAACAGAAAGGTTGATCAATATACTCTAACCTTTAATTACTGGAGCTGGTTTTGCCTTAGGTGCAGCAGGTTCTAAGTAAAGAAGTTATAGGTTATTAGATTATTATTTCAGATACCTGACACTCTGAAACGATAAAACCAAGTGGCTATCTCAGCCTTACCTCTCTTTGGTGGAGTTGGCTTGGACTTTTCTTTTGGAACCTCGGGTGCTAAAGCAGACATGTAATATTTATTCCTCAATTCAAAGCTGAAACCTCTGGATGTACAATACAAATACATTTTGATCCTTGAAATATTTTGATTTCCGTACCTTTCTTTGCAGGTGCTGCTTTGGCCTTCTCTTTTGGCACCTCAGTTACTGAATCAAAGAAAGCAAATGTTATATATAGCAAATGTTTTTTTGCAAAGGCCACTTAGGCTTGCAAGGATTTGAAGAGCCATGACTTCTGTAGTAGCAACACTATAACTATATAATAAAATATGAATATGAAAAGGAAAATAAATACCCTTCTTCATAGGCACTATTTTGACCTTCTCTTTCACCAGAGAGGCATTTCTGTGAGTGCCTTCATGTTCTGTCAACAGAAATCAGGAAATAAAATCTATATCATTGCATTTTATCAAAGTTTGATATTTCATATATCATGGTATGTACAGTCTTACCTTTCTTCAAGATGGCTGGTTTGGTCTTTTCTTTGGGCGCGGCAGCCTCTGTATAACAAACACTATGTTACTCACAGTAGGATAGGGTTATTGCCGTATTATTTGATTTTTCTTTGAAGATGAAGATCCTCAATTAGACTCTCAAGTAGACTTTATTTCGGGTCAGTGTGTTACAGTGATGTACTGTAAATGGTGAAGCATTACCTTTCTAGATGTTACCATTGCCTTTTGCTTAGTTACTTTAAGTTCTTCGTTAAAAGCGTTTGCTTTATAACCTGATACGCTGAGAGAGTTGCTGTATAAAGTTTGTATTATACACTTTCAAGTAGTGCACGCCATATTGCTGCATTAACATTGTATCCCTGAATGCAGTAAAGATTAAAAGTACAGTACATTATGAAATATTTACCTTTCTTTATAGGAGCAGCCTTCTCTTTGTCAACACCAGCATCTAAATATGTCCGAATCAGAGTATACTTAACTGCACACACACACAAATGAAAGAAATAAATGTCTTTTGAGCTGTTGTAATATTTACAGTCCTCTATGGAGGGTGCTGGAGTGTAATATGCTCCCATAAACAGAACATAGTCTGCAGTAAAATAAAGAAAATTGAATTATTCCCAAAATATGTTACCTTTCTTTGCAGGAGCTGGTTTGGCTTTTTCTTTGGCAACCTTAGCATCTAAAATAGAAAATAACATATTAAGTAAGTTACTCATAATAGATAGAAGTGCTGTTTCATTATATTAGACATAAAAAATGTGAGCAGCAACAGAAATTGAGAGAAATGATGTCAGAAGAGTATTGCAGCAAACGTAATGGTTATATACTGTACCTTTCTGAACAGGCGCCGGTTTGGCCTTTTCTTTAGAAACTTCTACAGTAAAATATATAAATAAAACATCGTCATCATAAATTTAAATATGTGTTATTCAAAAGGGCTTTTGAGATTAAGCCTACCTTTCATTGCAGGTGTTGGTTTCTCCTTTTCCTTCACTACATCAGTTTCTGTGGGAAAAAAGTGAATGTACATGTAATCTTCATGACAACAATCATAGCTGATGAGCTTTCCAACTTCTTAGCAGGTGTTGATTAGATCTCGGCAGTGGGTAACTCTGTTTCTGTCCTGCTTTGAAACCATTGAACATTAACAATAATTTCAAAGAATTACTATTCAAATTGATACCTT
>OOFE01013140.1:0-24248 GCA_900323365.1 Monocentris japonica
GTGGTCACACTGGGAGAATTTGGGCTGGCAGGGGTGCTGTCCAAGCCGTTGCTTTTACCCTCACACATCTTTCCATTCTGTTGGAGCGGAGTCTTACTTTTTGCCATTCTCGCCCCATTTTTAGCTTTCTTGAACAGAACAGATGTACGACGGCCGACTCCAACCAACGGCGGGGTTGGGGGGTGGCCCAGCGGGGTAACTTCATGGACAGCCTCTGGCTGTGAAGACGGGGTCTCGCCCACCTCGGCCTCATCTTCACCCTGGCTTTTGCTTCCGCTGCGGGCTGACCTGGGACGCTTGTAGGAACGCCCAGGTGACCTTCGCCCTCCGGTTACTATGCCCAGGACTGGGGGTTCAAGCGGAGCATCTCCTCGCAGTGGCGATGACACCGGGCATGTAAGTTCTAGTACAGGTGGAGAATCATCTGGATCAAGGAGAAATTTAATTTAATGTAATTGGCGCCATTACATCCATCCTTCATACACAAGCGTGAAAATCCTCTTACCTGTCCCAGTGTTAGACGCTGACGTTAAGGGTCCATTATCCACAATGTTTTTCTTACGCTTCTTCCTCTCTTTCTCCTTCTCCACCTCCTCCTCTTCATCCTCCTCTTCTTCTTCTTCTTTTTTCCCCTCTTCCTCCTTGTCATTACCATTCACAGACTGAGCGTTGTGCTGCTGCTGGTTCATCTTCTGTCTTAGAGTGTTAATTTCTCTCCTCAGCAACCTAATGCGTTTGGTTCGCCCACCGCTGGAACGCATCGAGGTAACCATGTCCAATTTATCCAGCAAGGCCTTCAGCTGCTCCTCTGTGGTTAAGTGTAGCCTGTTCTCTGGATCCAGGATAGAGTCAACTGCAGACGGTAAAGGAAGAAGAAGAAAATGAAGGGAATGAGGGCTGATGAAGCATCTCACTGTCATGAGAACGAACTCTCCCAACTCACCGTCATCCCAGGTGCAGTTGTAGAAGCCATGTTTGTTAGGACCTTCTGGGGCGTGCATGCCAGTCCCGGGGTCCAAGCCGATGGTCTGAGCCTGCCTGTGAGCGTGGCGGAGAACGGCTCCGCCCACCTCCCGCAGGTGTAGCGCTGCCTTGTGGAACATGGTGTCCTTGGAGTTGTATTTCAGGCAGTTGGAGACCATGAGGTCAAAGTCGCTCTCCAGGTCTGCAATGGAGCAGTAGGCATGCGCCTCCAGTTTGATACGCATCGTGGAGAGGTCCATGGGTTGGGAAATGAACTCCAGGTAATCCGGGACCTCAGTGAAACATTGAGATGAGAGATATTAGCTGAGTCACAATAAAGCCAAAGCACAAACCGCTGTTGGGTGAAAAGTCTAGTTCCTGTGTATTTGGCTGACCTTTTTTGAACTGCACCAACCTCTGCTAGATTGACGGGCTGAGAGAAGATCTTGGCTGTATCCTTCTCTTGCAGTTGGTCCAAGGTGGAGCGCAGAAGCACTAGAGCAGGGGTCAACTTCAGCTCGAGAGCAGCCTGCTGAATTTTCATCTGGGGGGGGCAGAGGGATGATATAAATAAATGTGGGAGAATGTTAGAATGAATGACGAACAGTGAAGAGAAGCAGGGTTACATATGAGACAAACACTGACATCTGTAAAAACTAAACCATTAGTGCTGGTCCTCTTTCTTTTATTCAACATGATTTTAGTCTTTGTTAGTAATGCACCTGTTCTCTCTTTAGCCTCTCTCTCTTGCGGATGAGCTCCACCAAGAGTCTTGCTCTTTCCAAGTCTTGCCTCAACTTTTGCCAGTAACGTAGCTCGTCTCTTGCAGCACATAGCTTCTCATCAGGCTCCTTCTGAACACAAAGGAACATGCACAATCAGCTCAGATTTCAGATTCAGCTTCCATTAAAAACAGTATTTACTGTAGAGTTTTTGTAGAAAAGGGGAATTTTGGCTCTGAGACCCAGCTTCACTCCTGGGCCAATTACAGGATCAGTTCCAGTAAGTGTTGCAGTTAAAGAATGGCTCTTATTTTGAGAGTTTCATAATTAGTCCCCCCAGCTTTCCACAATTCACAAGTCAACTGTCAGAAAGAGGTTTTCTGCAATATGCCGTGCAATATAAAACGCTACCAAAGTGATGTAGCTTTTAAAATAAAAAAAATTGCCTGCCATAGAAAATGTAATTTGTGGTAACAACTGTGGTAAATCAAAAATACAAAAGCAAATTCAAGTATTTCTTTAACCTATAGATTATGGTTATTGTGAATGCCTCCCCTGGCATTATATAAACTATTAATCACACCGACTTCAGATTTATATCAGCTACTAAACTGTGCTCTCTCTGCTGTAGAACTTTCCTCAACTGTCCTGCAGTGATATCTAGAAGTCATGATAGGCACTGTGGATGATTTTCTGCACAATTCCTTGACATTCCTGTTTTTCCTGTGGCTCACACCATTTTCAGTGATTCAACCAGTTTTCTGCGAAATATGATGCATATATTTGCCAATTGTACTGTAATTGTTATTTTTTGAGGGGCGGTGATGAATTTTCATTTTCTTCACATTTTTCCATACATACATACACATCCCTCCTCACCTGTTCTGCGGTCTTGTGGGCCTGCAGGTGTGAGTGAAGTCGGCGAATAAGTGGCATACCATTCCTGGACTGTCGTTTCAGTAACCAGTAATTATGAAGCCTCTGCATGAACTGATTTTTCCTCTGGACTGCAACCCCTGTGCAGATTTTGTTCAGCCTGTTGAGATACAATTGAACCATACTGAATCATACACACAGGTGACTACAAACTAGAAACTTGTGGCCTCATAACACTGCTGAATTATACAACAGGGAGTTCTGGTCAAGCAATCCGATTGGTCAAATAGGCGTTCTAACCGTGCTTCAACCCACCATAAATCACACCTAGCTGTGCTCAAATGAAAAATGCCTCATCACTCAACCATTGATAAAAATTAACAAATGACATAAATACAAATATTTCCGCGTTCATGAAGATAAACAGTTACTTTTAGCTAAACGCAGGCTAACAATGCTACTGAATGGGAAACATTGTAGAGTGTGACTGTCAGACCTGTGAGAGGGGATCTGAGGCACCAGCAGCACAGGCACAGCAGAGCGACGTGTCGACCCACCAGACCCTTTCTTATTCTTCTTTTTCTGACCCTTGGAAGCCCTCTTGCTCGTTGCTATTGGGGGGCTTTGAGTGTAGGACCTTTGACCCCGGTTACCCCTTCCTCCCACCAGTCTCCCCTCCACCGACTCGTCTCCGGAGCCGTCCCGCCGAAACCCAACCGGAGAGTGATGCTCGCAGAAAGCCGTCTTCTTCACAGAGAAGGTGGTTCCGTTGACACCCGTCTCCCGGACCGGGTCGATCTTCATAAACAGGCCAGCCTTCTGGGCACAGGTGACATGAAAAGCCCTGTAGCAGTTGGCCTTGTGGCACTGGATCGATGCCCCCCTGCCTTTCTGCTTGCACAGGTAGCAGGTGAGCTTCCAGCGAGCAGGAGGGATGTTCTTGACCCCCTCGACGGGTTCCAAGAACACAGTGTTGGCAAAGCAAACCTCAGGGATCCATATGGCACAGACAACATGGGCCCAGCGTCCATCGCTTGTCTGTTTGAAGGCACCTCCCCGGTTGGGACAGAGCACACAGTCTACAGGGCGGGAGGGGGACTGCAGGCAGCAGCGGCACAGCCACTGGCCCTCTGGGACATAGGGAACACCATAACATTCCTGGTGCACAGCCAGATTACAGATGTCACAGAACAGGATGACATTACTATTCAGACACTCGTCATCCAGGCAGACACAGCAGAAGGCATCCTCGTCTATGGCACTCTGCGACAGAGCCTGACTACGGGACTCCAGGATGGACTCCCTCTCCAGACGGTCGATCAGCAGCTCGAAAGTGTCTGGAGATACAGAGGCGTGGCCGTCAGACACCCTCTTCTGATTGACCATCTCCAGCCAGGCCAGGTCCTCCTCATCCATGTCGTACTCAGCCTCACAGTCCTGTTCCTCCCCTGACTTTTCTATGTAACGGTAGTAGGCTGCCGGGAGAGGTGGTGCATCTGAAGGGCATACAGAACTCAGCACGCGGAAAGTGGGCTCAGGCAGAGGGCTTTGGTGGGAGGGGTGCTGGAAGGAATTAGCATGACTTGTGTGTTGCTGGGAGCCGGATCGATGACTCTGGTGAGACACATTTTTGTTCCTCCTGCCTTTGACATTCGGAGGTTTCCTCCATGGTTTGGCTTTGCTCTGTGTTTGCTCACTGTTCTCCTTGTTGCTGTTGCATTCAGCAATGTCCTGGGCCATCATCTCATCCTCAGTTATCACTGGCAGAGGATCTGTGATGTTAATCCTGTGGAGCCTTCCGTCTAGGTCTACCTCCACTATTTTCTGTGCCTGAGCATAGGTCAAAGTCTCCCTGGATGGAGACAACTGTAGTCTGTAGGGTGAAGGGGGTCGCAGCTGGCCAGATGACCCCCTACCCCTTCCCCTCCCCCTGCCTCGGCCCCTACCCATGTTGACTCCACTAACAACTTTCTCACATTCCCGCCTCCTCACCTTCCGCATGAGGGTTTACACCAGCTGCCTAACAGATGAGAAGAGAAGGAAGAAGAAATGTTGAAGAAATGATGCCAGTTACTGCCTTGATACCATTTTCTAGTTTATATATGTGCAGTTAGCTACATAGAACTAGCTGCTGTATATTCATATTTTAGTTTATTGCTGCACAACCATCTTGTTAGCAAGCTGTTACCAAACCAAAGATGCTGCCTAAGGCAAGGTGTTCATAAGGTTCATAAGGTGTTCAGTGAGTAATGTTTATAACAGTGTACCACATTGATAAAGTATAGAGACATCTGCCCAATATGTGTGTGGTGGTACAGTTAGAGAAGCGTTCATGTGATCTCCTGGACAGCGGTACAAATCCCCAGACTGGATGGCAAAATCTGAAAGGACAATCAAAGTACTGTTGACTGTTGTTGAACCATTTATAATTAAGAATTTGTTTACAAATCGTACTTTTTTAATGTCTTGTTGCTTATTTTATATTCTATTAGTGTGCTTGGATTCTATTGCCCCCCCACTACCCCGCTGAATCCTTTTACTTTTTCTGATTACTTTTGTATAGGGATCAATTAAAGCCTGCCTCCACTGACCTCACAAAATGTGAATACTTTCAAACAAGGCTTGCAAGTAAATCATTGGTTTACAAGGCAAAAATAGGAGTGACAGATGATTTCTATCAATCAAAAAAGACAGCTGATTTGTCTCTCTCATGGCATTGGGTCCACTGAATTCTGTAACCGTTTGAGTCAAAACAATAATTCTGCTAACAACAAGCTAACACTGGTGCACATGTTATTTGCATCACCTGCTAGAGGTGAATTGAGATGGTGCACCGTTTTTGGCGGAATCGACTGCATCGCTTTCAATTATTCTGTTTTCTATTGTACATTGTAGTAAGTATTGTTGTAGATAACCGTGAAATGTTTAAACAGAGTTTGGCCAAGAACACAGCTTCAGGGTGAGGGTTGCTAAGCAACGCAGCATCTCAGAGAGAGTAGGGACAAATATTAAATCCAAGAATGCCGAGTCGATACTTGTGTCCTTGTGGAGAAAGTTCTTCTCAAGTTGCCTTGGAGAGAACAAACGTGTTGTGAAAGTGAGAACAGAGAAGCATCCTTACAGTTCGAGATGGGCTGTGTGTGAATAATAATGTGAAAATCCCTTTAACTTTCCCCGCTTCCCCAAGGCTGACACCCTAAATGACATCAGCTGGGAGGTGTATTTGACAGGGGACATAATGGAGGACTTCACGTTTCATCTTATATTGTTGTGCATTATTGGTATGGTGCATGTCTGATTATTAAAAGAGGCCAGCTGTAGTGCTGTTATTATAAAATGACAAAGTGCGTTAGCTCAAGTACTGTAGTGGCACAAATACAACTACAGTCACTTGTAACAGTTGCATGCGCCACAGACTGATATCGATTGGTCCAATCAGGAGTCTGTAACACTGCCACGTTACTCTCAAGCCAATCAAATGCGAGCATCCTCTATTTTTTTCCCTGTTGCTGTGCATAGTTAGGTTGCAGAGCGCTAAATACCAACCCGAGTATCTAACATCTGTCAGCCATTTTACCCGTACAACAACAGAGACAACATTTGTATTGCAAGTTGATTAGCAGCCCAATTATCCGCGCCAATAGCAACCAGATTGCCAATGCATTGTATGCACAGTGCCAAATTGCATAAATTGATTGCCTGCATACGTTAGATTACAACACTGCAATGTGCAATGCTTCGGGCTTCGCTTTGTACTCCAGACCCCTGCAAACAGATTTTCTCTTGCTGATGTGATAACGTCTACTCGGTCGGGCAGGACACACAGAGCTCGCACAAAAAACGGCAAATTTCCGACCAAGTACGACTGAAATACGATGCTGAAAATACCGAAGTCATTTACCTTGTAAAACCGTCCTGTTCAATGCGAGTGCCAGAGAAAACAACTGAACCTAGCTAAATGTCAGCTAGTGACTGACTACAACCAAGGCGGACATGCTAGCCGTTAGCTTAGCTAGCCGGTAATTTCAGGGGCGATAGCGTCATCTTCAGTACTTCAGTCCTCCGTTGTGACTTCGGACAAACACGTAAACTCGACCTGGTTTCATAGCTATGATTTAAGCCTTTCCAACGTTGCAGAGTCTTAACTTAAATGCTACAAAATCCTTTAGATATCAAGTTAATGTACCTTGGATGAAGCTAAACATTCAGTCAAGATGGCTTGAAAATACGCCCCTTTGGAAAAAACGACCACAGCCAATTGTAGGTCGCCATTTCACCTCGCACGCAAGGCGCATCAGCGCGTGATTGGTCGGCGCGAAGTACCGAAGTCATCGGACTCAACGTGGAGCACGTACGAGGATAAAGCGATGAGAAAAACACCGACATTTATTGCGCGCCTTATCTTCATTTTCGGCAGATATCTGTTACACACCTACTATTTCTAGCGCAACATGTTTTTTTCTGAAGCTGGTATTCGAGTTGCTAAAGCCAAGAAGACCACAGAATAGTAATGGTTTTATTCTATTATGGATTTCCAAAGACACACGAGCACATAGGCTTCTTACTAAACTCTCAGACTTCTATTATGAGGAATCATCTATCATCTAGCTCCAAAATTAATAGCTGCAAGAATATTATCCTGGATCCAGCCCCATATATTGGTTATTGGTGGGAATACAAGTGAAAACAAAAATAAGTGATTTATTGGGGCTGAACAAGCTTGCCGTTTGCTTGCCTGCCAGTGCCCCCCTCCCTTTTTTGTTCACACCTACTAACATGCACAAATAAATTATACTTTCATTGTTTATTTAACAAAACCTGAGATATCCCTGTGTGCAAGAATAAAAACTCCTTCAATAAACTTGTGGCAGCAGTGACTTGGAGTAAACGTCTCCTATAGCCACTGATCAGTCTCTGGCATCTTCCATGAGGGATTTTTTCCCATTCCTCCTCACAGTACTCGACTAACTCAGTGCGGTTTGAGGTCAATGAACAGTCGCTTCAGGTCCTGACAGAACATCTCAGTGGGATTTAGGTCAGAACTTTGACTTGACCAATCCAAAACACTAAACCTCTTCCTCCTGAGACATTCTTTGGTAGATTTTCGTGAATGCTGAGTTTAAATTTTTTTCTTATTGATATTTTAGAAGGACGTCCACTTCTAGGCAGAGTCGCTGTCGTGTTAAATGCTCTCTGTTTGTATATTATTTGTCTCACAGTGGACTGGTGGTCCAAATCTTGTTGATATGACTTTGAAATGCACCTGCTGCATGGACTTCCAATGTACATATAACACTGAATTCAAGTTGGTCTGTTCAATGAGTTACATATACATTTGCAATACATTTTATAAGTTGCTACGTACTACAACAGTCCTCTACGCTTTATAACCTATAACAATCCTTTACGCTTTATAACCTATAACAGTCCTTTACGCTTTATAACCTATAACAGTCCTCTACGCTTTATAACCTACAACAGTCCTCTACGCTTTTTATAACCTTTCTGTACAACCTTCGTCTCCATCTATGTTCTTAGATGCTTGTTCAGGAAGGAAATGCACTTACGATTTCTATGACTAGCAGTTTTCGTGCCTACCTACGTTGAATGCACTTATTGTAAGTCGCTTCTGATAAAAGTGTCTGCTAAATGACTGTAATGTAATGTAATGTAATGCAATGTATGTTGTGTCTTGCTCCATGCACTTCCATTCAGATGACTGTTTCATTACATGTTACACACTTTATAAGTCACTATATTTATAGTAACTATACAATAAGTTAGTTAAGTTAGTTATAAAGAATTGAAAAAAACCTCACACTCGTGTTTTCTTCAGAAAATAGAACCTGAGTAAAAATGTATCTCATTCCTTCCATCCATATGCTTTTATTTGCACTAAATTGCTTTTGGTCCCACACATGAGGGTTGATAATAATATCTGATTGAGTAAAAATTGAGTGAAATGGACAAATAGTGCCAATATTAAAATGATAGTAAGCAGACCAGTGTTAGCTGTGTATTTCAACAAAATATACCCATAAAAAAGAGGCTTATAGTGATACCAGAAAAATAAAAGAAAAGGTTTGTCTGTCCCACTTCTAGACATCAAGTAGTTATGAACAGTAATTTGTGATGCCCAGTTAGTCAAACCATAATACAAGAGTATTATCTTATTGTACTGTCACTGCATGCGGTAAATCAGAAACCATTTCATTCATTTGCGTTAGTAAAACTCCTGAAAAGTCATTTTTGATGTAAATCACCAAATGTTATTCCTCAGTAGAAGCTGTACGTACCAAAGAGAGCCTGTTACATTTCTCTCCACCCCTCCACATTCTCCTCCACATTCTCCACCCATCAAAACTTCGTTGGCTGTCTTAACTGGCTTGAATCTGAAAACCTCACACCATCCTGTATCACAGTCCAGCTCATTGGGGTCTGTTTGTAGCCTGAAGTGCCAATCCAGCAGCCACATCTTGGAGTCTTGTCAGGTACAGTACAAAATATATCTATCAGTTGCTCTCTCATTGATTGTCAGTTGTTTAAAATTACTCAGAGATATTTAATCTATTGATTTGCTTCAGGTCCTTGAAATTGTATTAAAAAGTCTTTTATGTGTTTTTTAAGTTTATCCCCATAATGTATCTGGTACACAATACCAACCACTAATGTCTTTTCATTGCTTGTAGGATGGGCATTGATAGAATGAGGACGCTGCTTGGCTCCATCGTATGCTGCCTGGGGCTTCTTCTGGACCTAAGAATGTCTGCTGCAAGTAAGGAACTATTTATTTCACGCACTTTTAAACACGCTGCAGAAAAACTATTCAACATACTCGATTTAACCAGGCTGGCATGATGACACTGACCTATTTGTAAGCTGTGTCTTGATATGGAAGATGGTCTGATTGAGAACACGAGAAAAACACAAACAAACAGACAGCCCAGACAGCTCAGTTGGTAGAGCATGAGGCTCTCAGGGTCGTGGGTTTGATCCCCATATAGTGTCAACTATCACCTTTGTAAGTCACTTTGGATAAAAGCATCTGCTAAATGACTGTACTGGTTTGTCACTTGATGCTGATATTTTGAAGTTTGACCCGGTCACTGCATTTGTAATTCTGTCTGATGGCCGCATGCTTTTTTCAGTGCCAGGCTCCTCATGTTGTCACTGCTGGATTTGGTAGGAATTTCTCAGGCTTGAAGAGACACAAATGGATAAACTGACAGTTGGGCTCACCATCAAAGTGAAGTGCCAAATCCTGTCTGGCACACACCATACCCAACTCTTGTAGAAAAGGAAGCAAGCCAGTTGACATTCTCACAAAAATGGTAATAAATCAACTCTATAGAACAAACAAAGGCCCTGTGTCTCAGAGTGGCCAAGAAGTGACAGGGGCCTGAAGAGCTTGTATACGTGTCATCTTTTGAAAAGGAGGAGCTGATGGTTGTCAGGATCACCCTGTGGCGATGGAGCCCCAAGGCCTTAGCCTGAATCAAGGCTTTTGATACTCTTTGACTGCCCTCCCATCTCGCAGCGCCACGGCTTTGTGATTCTTTGAATTAACACACTGCTCTAAATAGATTGTGGTGTTCAAACCGTTTTCAAGAAGGAGAGGAGAGCGGCCAGATCTCTAGGATACCGGAAACCAGTTTGACTGAGAGTGCATCAATGCACCCTCACATTCACCTCACACATTTGTAACGGGGGATAAAGACGGTCATTGGACAAAGGGGTCTTTGATTCTGCTAAATTTAGGGTGAACTTCAACTGTGAAAATCTTTGGTAAGTCAGAAATATTTAGCCAGCGGGACCAAAAAGACTGGCAGCAGCTTAGCGCACGTGGTTTGGGAAATCATAAACATTAGTGGTGCCCTCTTGCCCTTTCACTCGACAATGTGTCGGCATCATTTATTGCCCCCTCTCCCTGAATTTCAGTTCCATTTCCACAGACATGAATGACATCCTGTTAACATTCTCCTTTTTTCTGCCCCTCAGCATCAGTGCATTCAGAGCTGAGAGTCACAACAATAAAGGTAATCCCCCTATTTCTTTCAGGCTTGTACTTAGGCCTGGCGTTGTTGTGAATACAAGACTCAAGATGAAAGATACTGTGCTGATTATGTTTTCACATCTTTTCTTTTTTAGCAAGATCCATATACAATGTCTAAAGACTCACAGCTGGAGGGCTTTTGCATGGACCTGCTGTCTGAACTAGCCAAAAAACTCGGCTTCAAGTACAAAGTGCGCCTGGTGAAAGATGGCTCATACGGCAGACAGGATGGGAACGGGAACTGGAATGGCATGATTGGAGAGGTGGTGAGAGGAGTGAGTACACGAAAACTGACAGTTGGGGGTATCAAAGGACAATAAACTCATCTACAGAGGCTTGTATTTCCCAGCTGGATTCTGTGACTCATGATTGATGCATTCAAAATAAGTAAATATATGGTGTGAAGAACATAAAGGATACATATAGTGTGTACATGTCAGGTGTATTTATGCCTTCCTTGTAGGAAGCAGACCTTGCGATTGCTCCCCTGACTCTCACTGCAGCCCGGGAGAAAGCTGTGGGGATGACCAAACCCTTCATGCAGATAGGAATCAGCATCCTGCTGAGGAAGGACATCTCAGAGGGGACAGACTTCTTTGATTTCCTGACCCCCTTCTCAGCCGAGACTTGGGTGGGTATCCTCATTGCCTACCTGGGGACTGCTGTTTGCATCTTCATAGCTGCCAGGTTAGTGATGCTAGCAGTTTCATCTGGAAAAACAGATAATTAATTGTTCGTTTTGCTGTGAATGTGGCATCATTTGTGTTATTTGCAGTTGACATTTCCACTTGTTTGCAGGCAGTGAAATCTCTTATGATAACACATAAGTAATATTTATGTTAACACAGACTCAGCCCATGTGAGTGGAGTCAACCCCAGAGTGAGGAGAACAGATTCGGCCTCCTCCACAGCCTGTGGTACACAGCTGGAGCTCTTACTCTGCAAGGTAAACAACAAGGTCTAAACTAAGCACTTCTACCAATGTTACTCATCACAATACAGCAAAGTGAGAGGAGCATTTTAAACTCCCTCCTTCTTTGCCTTTCTGATTCTTCTTTTTGCATTGCCAGGTGCTGGTCCTCACCCTAAAGCTCTGTCAGGACGGGTCATCTGCTGCAGCTGGTGGTTTTTTACTCTTGTTCTCCTGGCCTGCTATTTCTCCAACCTCCGCTTCTCCAACAACTCTGAGTCCACTCACCTGACGGTGAAAGGGTTTGAGGACTTGGCTAATCAGGATGTGATGGAGTATGGCTGCCTGGCTGGCTCTTCCACCCTTGCCTTCTTCAAGGTAAGGCTGGTAATCTTTATCTCCTGGTTGTTTAGCCTTAAAAGAGATAGCTCATGCATTGGATGACTTAGTTCTCTCTAGTTTACTGCTATTATAATTCTCTCTTTTTATGTTGTCCAGAGTTCAAACAACCCAGCGTACCGCAGAATCTATGAACACATGGAGAGAACCAAGAGTTTTGTCTCATCTATGGATGAGGGTGTTCGACGTGCAAAAGAGGGCAACTTTGCCTTTATTGGAGAGTCTGTCTCACTGGACCTGGCAGTAGCACGCCACTGTGAATTGGTCAGGGCCCACGAAGTCATTGGCATGAGAGGATACAGCATTGCTGCCACCCTCGGTGAGGCCGCTGACTTTGAAATTTCATTAAACAATGAAATTCAAAAAAATGTTTTTTAAATGTATTACAAAATAGAAAAATCACATCAAAATGAATTCTGTTTCCTCAAGGCGCTCCAATCATAAAGAACCTAAGTGTGGCGATCCTACAACTGAGTGAGGCAGGAGAGCTGGCTTACCTGCGCAGCAAGTGGTGGGCCAGCAGCTGCGTGGCAGACACAGCCATGGCCTCGGCTGCACAGCCCCACAGCCTCAAGGGGATGTTCCTGGTGCTGGCCCTGGGCCTGGGGCTGGGGATACTGATGGCTATCCTGGAGCTCACCTCCAGGAGCCGCCGCAATGCTGGGGAGCAGAGAGTATGTGCATACAAGTGCATGCACACCCACATACACACACCCATGTACACATGCGTCTATATTCATTTACCCAATGAAAAATACTTTGATTTGGTGTTCATCTTAATATGTTCCTTCACAGAAACCATGTTGCACTGTACTGTCTGATGAGCTGAGTCTGCGCTTGAGGACCAGCAATGCAAACAGACCCCAGGAAGCCGCGGAAAAAGATAAGGAAAACGCATGAGTGAATATAATTGTAACTGAAACCAGGAACTTTTCAGAAACTTGTGATTGTGTATTAACAAGGGTGAAAATTTTGTTTGCTGTTTAGAGAACGCCAAATAATGATTTTGTTTTAGAATTTGTTTTAACATTTGAGAAATATTATTAGCACATACATTTTAATTGTAGTTCTTCATTTTTTGTCTCACTTTGGAAGTTATATCAAATTGATAAAAAAAAAAACCTCCATCTGACAAGAACATTTTTATTAAAAAATCAGTTTGTTCATTTAGAAGTATGCAATGAAAAATGAGAAATTACAGATGAGTGTTAGGAATTGATACATGTTTACACTGGAACTCAAAGTTTGATTTACAAGTAGTATTTATGTACTTAATACTCTCTAAATTAGTTTGTTATGGCTCTGCAGTATACTTTTATATCATATACTATACGTTTGTACAGTTGGCAATGGAATCCACAACATTCTGAAAACTACAAATCCATTGTTTTTTTACTATACAAAAATGTTTTTGTTCTCATAACACTTATAACATCATGTCATGTATAAAGTGGTGATGTTTGTAAACATTACAGCAGTTAGTCTAATACTTTTGCCTTTTCTTTTCCCCAGTTTTTAGTGAGGAAAGTGTTGAATATGCACATTTGCAGTTTGAAAATGTATACATATTTATAGATGGGAAAAATGTTTCTTCCCCTATGTTGTTGCTCTTCTTCATCCCCTCCTGATCTTCCTTCTCCTCCTGCCCCGCCTTTCTTCTTCGTCTTTATCTTCGTCTTCGTCTTCATCTTCGCCTTCATCCTCGCCTTCGCCTTCGCCTTCTCTTCGTCTTCGTCTCAATGAACCTGTTTCCTTTTAGTCACTGATCTAGTGTGGAGCAATCTAACCAATGACAGCAAAACAAAAGCCATGATAATTCATCAATTATTACAGTCACAACTTGCACAACTTCAATTGTTTTGTTTTATTTTTATCCCTGTGAATGAATAAACCAACTATTACTCACCATTGAAAAATAGTGGTGATTTACAGTGGATCTCTCTCATCTTCTGATCAAAAAGAGCATTCATCTCCCTCTGCAAGGTGCCTTCACGCTGCTCTCTACCAGCTGGCACACAGGAGGGCACAAACTCAAGGCTGTCAGTACTGCCGTCACTGCTAGAAGTACTGTCAGACAGGCAGACACCATTGGGTATGGGCTTCACTTTGTTGCTGTAGCTGCCATAGTTTTGTGTAGGATTTGTCTGGCAGTGGACAGCAGGCTTGCGGTTCACTGCTGGTGTCTGGGGAGAGGTAGTCTGTTTCCGTGGGCAGCTCCATGAGCGGACCTTTGGTCGTATTGAGCTGGATGTGGATGCAATGGCTGGAGCGTGCAAGGTCCGTCTAATCCTCATGGGGGACGATGGAGGGACAAGTGGAGATGGACTGGCTTCAAGCTTGGGCAGTGGTTGTGCCATGAGCTGGGGCTGAGGGAGTGAATCAGTCTGACTCAGAGCTTCTGATGATAACTGGGGTTCAAGGGCAATTGCATTATCAGGCTGTGGCATTGTTGGTTCCTCAGGCGCAAGTTGCTCAGGCCACTCTGGTTCAAATGTCACAACAGGGCTCTGCTGGTCAGCCCAGTTTGACTTTGCGGCTATAGGTTGATTCTCCAACTCAGACGATTCTGCTTGAAATGGAGTTTGGCTTTCAGGAACAGGACTATCAGGACACAAAGCCTGTGAGGAGGTCTCAAGGTCAGAGCTATCTCCTTTCCTACAGCCTATCTCCTTTCCTGGGACAGCCACCCCTGAGTTGGAGACAGTGGAGGACATCCGGCTGAAGATCCCTTTCCTTGGTGGTTCGTGAATTTTAACCCTGTGAGCACGCCTCACTGGCTCACTCATTGCCCCTTTGTGGAGTGCAGCCTTGGCTGCTGGCCCTAGCCCTAGGGGAGACATTTCCCCATTCCTACTGTCTTGAGAGAAGGAATCCACATCCCTGCGGAAATGTATTGGGCGTCCATCATCTGAGGACTGGATGGAGAAGTCCAGAGAAGGCTGCTTTTGATGACCCTTGATATGTTTCTGGGCTGCTTTTTGAAAATGTTTCTTGGCTGCTTTCACTGCATTTGTGGACTTGACCTATTTCATAAAGGGCACCAAAGGTTTTCAAGATAGAATTTTCAATTGAAGGAAATTTGATTTGTGCGTAGATTTGGAGTTGCTTACCTTTCCTGTTATATCATTTATAGCAACATGAACAAAAATAGATGCCTCCTCCATACCCTCCAAGTACACATGCCGATAACCTTCAAAACAAATTTATTTTGCATTAGAAGAATCGAGTTAACCTAAATCTCATAGATAATAATGGACTTTCATCTGTATACTGAACTCTATTTTGTATTGTTAGACATTTTCTCGTGTAATAATCTACCTGGCATCATACTGGTGAAAGCTATAGTCCTCTGTCCAATGAAATCTCGTCCAATGGGATCATGATCCCACACCTGGAAACGCACCAGGGCAATCTGTGGCATGTGAATATTGAAGACAAGGGTCTCCTCCCACATAGGGTTGAAACCTGGACAGGATCATTGTAGAATTGTCAGTATCATGATACATTACTCCTATAAAAGGAACTTTTATATACTTTTATACAGTACTGTGCAAAGGTCTTATGCATCCTAGATTTTTTAAATATAAATTTGGTCTTATTTTTTTTATTTTCTGCATTAGTGTTTTACATTACTGCTCTGTATAGTAATTTTTTTGATATTTAGAAACTTTTCATTTCATTATTTTTGAAAGCATCTTCGCTTTACAGATTTGTTTTTGCATGTGCCTAAGACTTTTGCACAGTACTGTATATAATACTGACATTACTAATATGAAAGCAGACTGGTTGTGTCAGTATTAGTTCTCAAAGATGAGCTTTACACACTTTGATAACCCTACCATTATCATCCACCACCCTGGTTTGCTCCTTGGAGCAGTCAACAGGTAGACCGATAATCTCAACTTCAACAAAAGGATCGATAATCTGTATCAACAAAAAAAAACTCCACCTTTATAACAGCATATTAGTGATGAACAAAAACATCTCTTGATTTGAAAGTGCCTTTTGGGATTGTACCAAGATTATGTCTGTCGTATGTACGCCTCACCTCTCCTCTGTCCCCAAACATCGAGTCTTTGGGTTTGGGAAGCTGTTGTCCACTGATGATCTTTAGAACTAACTGAGTCTTTCTCTGTCCTGGTAGAGGATCCTCCAAAATAGCGTTAAAGGCACCTAAGGAATACCAAGAAGATGTACTACCTCCAGGACAATCACATTTCCATTTACTGTGCAAGCTGCATACGCTGAAACTCACACATACCTTTACACATACACTTAGGCTTCAGAATATATCCACAGTTGCCATTGCTTGAGAACTTGGCGCGGTTCAATTCAAGCATACGGCCCTCTGTTTGATAATTCATAGCAACTGAAATGATATACCAAAATATATACAAGATTAAAAACTGCTGGAATCCTATTTAGACCACTCACTGTCATTGTTTTCAAGTAGGCATTACCACAGTCTTACCCATATGGCATCCTGCATTCCAGTATGGTTGTGGGTTGAAGTTGCTCGAGTCCACCCTGTAGTTGGAAGGGTAGACTCTTAGAAGTTGGCGCTGGTTGAAACGGACCAACTGACCTGGCTTCAGTTGTAAGATCTGGTTCATAACACTCTCATTGAGGGAAGATACCTGCCAACTGCTCACATAAGCTGCCGGACAGAAAAAAAGACATACAGTGTCAAGCATGCATTTCAGAAATGAAAACCTATAATGAATTGTGAAATTATCCTACATGTCAAAAAGGCTTGAAAAGGGGATTCACTTGAAGGACTCTTGAATTTACCTTGTGTTTCTATGTCATGCACACGGACAGATTTTGTATACTTGACCAGGTCAGACAGAGCTCGGGACAACCTCATTGTTTTCCTCTTCCTGAAGGAAGAGTTATGGACAGAGAGATGCAAACCTAACCCACAAGATTAACAGAATTGGATGGCTAAACAATTCAAGTCAAGAGTTATCCTTACTTGGAGTGGTAAACAATTTGTGTCCGCTCCTTGCTGCTGCAGTACTCTGATTCTTCATCAGACATCAGTTTCTTTTTCACTTGGATTTTCTTTTTCCTCTGAAAAAAGTCCAGTCAGCATTTATAAAAACTACAGACATAATGACTACTACAGCACCTTGTACCAAAGGGTTGCTGAACAAATTAAATGATAACCTAAATTGGGCTAGGTTGAAAGTTAAGCCGAGTAGATCTAGGAGCATCTCCGCTGTTAAGGGGAAACTGGCAAAAAAAGATTCTACATAGAAGATTCCAGTAGTCTTACAGAAGCCTGTCAAAACTATAGGGAGGTGGTCTGATGTCACCCTAAATGACATGGAGTTGAGGCAGGAGGTAGTTAGAGACATTGATGGCATAGAAAGGTCAGGACTACCAGACAAGCTAGAGCTGGGGTGCCTGCAATGTGTTGCCTCGCCCTTGTCGGTATATGAGATATCTATAACAAAGGTAGAGAAGTTAGAGAGGCTAGTTAGCTCGTATGTCAAGAAATGACTTGGAGTCCCGCGGTGTCTTAGCAATGTAGCCTTGTATGGGAAAGGGATCTTAGAACTATCAATATCTAGCCTAACAGAGGAGTTCAGATGTGTAAAAGCAAGACTGGAGATGACACTAACGGAGTCAAACAGTTAGGAGTGTAGCACCGACTGTATCAGCGGGGCAAAAATGGAAGCCAAGATGAGCAATTGAGTTGGCACAGTCAGCGCTCCGGCACAGGGATATCATAGGGCAGGTACAACTAGGGCAGGGAGGATTAGGCTCAGGCCAACCCTTAGGGAGTATGGCAACTCAATCGGGGAAAATAAAGAGTAAATACATCAGCAGGAGGAAGCAGCAAGGTGTGCTAAGGCTGTCTCTCAGGCAAAACAGGGTCAGTGGATAAATTGGGAAAGTGAAGAGAGGAAGGAACTCGGCTGGAGAGAGCTGGGGGGATGGATGCAAACCAAATCAGATTCCTTATAGGTGCAACCTATGATGTACTACCATCTCCCCAAAATCTCAGTCAATGCGTAGGTGAGGACCTTTCCTGTCTTTTATGTTCAGGCATAGCTTTGTCTGGATGCAACGTGGATCTGTCTCAAGGATGATACACCTGCTGACATACCCAAGTGCTAATGTCTCTAACAGCAGCAGCTGAGATCAAACTGGTGGAAGTTGACTCATCAGTTGACAGGAATGAAGATATTACAATTGGTTTTGTCCATGAGGGAGAAGAGGAGTTAAGAATTTCTGGGCAGGCATATTGTAGGCCAGCTAAGAGTGGACAGATATTGGCAAATGGCAGTAGATTTGGGGGAAAAGTTGGTAAGGCCACAGGAAATAGTGAGCAGTAACCTCAGGCCAGATATGTTGTGGTTGAATGCCAAGGGTTTGTAGCCAAGTCCATTTTAAGACTACTAGGCGAGTTAGGCATTTGTAGGCAAAGCTTAAAGTTGGCAGTGAAGGATCTATCTGAAGCAGCAATGTCAGTCAATGGATCTGGTAAAAAATAATCACACTGACTGGGGGCTTATTACTGTTAATGTAGATACTCTTGAGTCTTACAGGGTTTGAACCGTTTGTTTGACTGTAGCATGCCTTGTGGTGTTTTTTGTTAATATGTTCGCTGGGAATTTCTTAGCAGAATGATGTGTTGGCTTGTTAGCTCTTGTTTGTTTGTCACATGCTAGCTGACATTGTTTGCTAATAGCATGGTTGCTATGGCTGTTTGTTGGTAGCATGTTTGAAGGGATATTGATCTGTTGTTATGTTGGCTTGTTAGCTCGCGGTTGGAGCATGCTGCCTGACATGTTTGGTAGTGAAGTGAAAGGATATCAAAATCCAAAATCTATCTTATGACACATAAAGACACATAAAATATGGAAATATTAGCTTATGATTAGGACAAGTCATATGACGTAGCCAGAGTTAGTTGTGATAAACTGTTGTCAGTTCTTAGTATAATTGTTTGTTGATACAATTTGGTTTCTGATCTGCTGAGTCAAGCCAGTCGAATCAGCCTTCCCTTTACCTTATTGTTGTTGAGTTCAAGAGTGAGTTCAGAAATGATTGAGTAATGTTGGGAACTAAGGATAAGCCTAAGCATCGGTACAGATTACTGCAGGCCACGTCAGCTGGCAAACGCTTGCCAAAGCCTTCTGGAGGTGTTGTGATACTTGATACACTTGATAATCCCAGTGACATACCCGCACTCACACATTCAATCCTGTAACATTTACATTAGCTGGCTGGTGAACGCTGCTGCTTGTCTGATGGTCCTGTAGATTTATGACGGCGTAGCCTGATGTCCTCTATAGTCACCATTTGTGGGTTAGTGCATCATTCTTTCTGACATCTGAATTGGGCTTGTGTATGAATACAGCACAAAGAATTGCGACATCAAATCCTGTGTAAATACAGAGGATGAGTTCTACAACTACTCAAGCAGTAAGCTGTCAAATTAGTCATTTACACGAACAGGAACCAGAACAGGAACAGGATGTAGCAGGATAGTACAACAGAAGAAACGGTTGAGAAAATAAGTAAAATGGCTGACCTTACGTTTGAAGCTCCTCATGATGGACCTGCCAAATCGTGTCTTGTTTTTGGGCTGAGTGGCAGTGGCTGCACTATTCCCATCCTAGAACAGTCAAACATACAATGGGATTACAAGCAACTAGCTTAAAGACCCTATCCATAATTACACTTGCCCTACGACTGGCTCTGTTTAACTTGTGTATAATTGGACTTTCACGCTTAAATGTATTGTCTTTTTACTGTTTGTCGTTTGTTTGTTTATATATGTTTTTGTACTTTAAGGTTTCTTTTGCATCGGTTTTAGCTTGCAAATACTGAAAAAACATCTATCTATCTATCTATCTATCTATCTATCTGTCTGTCTGTCTGTCTGTCTGTCTGTCTGTCTATCTATCTATCTATCTATCTATCTAGCTCAAGGTCTCACTGTGTTTGCCTGTATGTCATCATTTTCATCCTCTTCCTCCTCTCCAGTGTCTTCATCAGACACATCCCCTTCCTCTGCATCAGCATCGAGGTTTGCTGGGAGCTTCTTTCCCTGAAAAGCAAGAACCACTTATTTGTTAATGTTTTATTATTAATGTTGAGTATCATTACTGTTTTGTGTGACATCAAAAAGACAGCAGGAATCAGCACGCTACTACTTACTGACAAGGTGAAAACAGCTTTACCTTGACTAAAATCTTCCCTTTCAGGATCTCGGGGGAGGGCAGCTTCCTGCATTCGTTCATGCTGACATTAGACAGGTCCAGTTTGTCCTGTAGCACCTCTGTGAGATACTGAGCCATCTTTTTCTGCTGTGGCACAGTGCAGTGGTTCTCTATGGACAAGATTACTGGATACCTAGGAATGGCAAAACAATGCACAGCAGCCCTGGAATTTACTACTACCTTTGCCATCATGATACATAGTCCAGTAAGGAATACCAGCATGATGCTATTCAATTGTTTGACAAAATGCAGCATCACAGCAGAATAAATGGCCCCCAGAAGCACTTACTGTGATTTTGTGAAGGCATATTTGTTAATTGTTTCAACAACATCTTTGAAGAGAATCTTTGACGTCAAGGTGTAACCATGGTGTATAATTGGCTCCCCGTCTGGCCCATCCCAGCAGTCCACTGAGAAAGACAAGACAGAAATGCAGAAAGAAATGCAGAAAGAAAGAAAGAGGTATGGATTAGTCAGTGTATGTTCCAGTGCCAAGTCTATATATACTGTATTGTCATGAGTCCCAGTTTTTCTCCTTACCCTCCACACAGCGACAGCCAGCCTGGAGGACGTAGGCATACATGTCCACTCTGGACTGAGAGAGTAGCTGGTCTCCTGTCAGGTAGGTGTTGTGGGATGAGGCGATGTAGTAGTTACACAGGGGCTGGGTCATGTCCTGGTTTACCTGATTGTGCTCCGGGTTGAAGATGTCACCTGCGGGACTCCGCATGTAATTGGTAAAACCTGAAGGATGGTTCAGAACAAGTTTTTCTATTTGTTGTTGACCGTAATGCCAAGTGCAAGTGACAGAAGCATTGTCATTGGTGCTTATTGGTGTTTCAGAGGTATTGCAGGTCAGATAAACTCTTCTATTACCAAGTTTCCCATACCATCAATACCCAGTACCATGTGCTGCAGGTTCTCAGGACATGGCTCAAACTGGGCCACTATCTCAACAAGATGCTCTCTGGTGATGCCTCCCATCTGTAAAAAAAAAGCATAGAAATGAAGTACAGAATTATGTTGTCATCTTAAGGTTGAATTGGTCCAGTATTTTACACAACATACACACAAAATCAGGGACCTATCCCCTGACACGATAGATGACTAAACGATGGTGAAGGATGATTCTATTGTCATCTTGGTCTACCTTCTGCTCATTTTCCATAAAGCGAGAAAGGTCATTTAGGTCCATGACTTCTTTCTGATTGCTGTAGGAGATCATTATTAGGTAGAGGTCTCTGCGTGTGGACATCATCTTATAGAAGGAACAGAACTCTTCAAATCCCAGCGAGCCCTGGTTCTCATCCGTGTCCGCTTCCTGTGGACGGAGCAAGTTACTCAGTACGTGCATTTGAAATAACCACCCTAACAAAGAACTAAACAATTAACAGAGCATGTTTATAGAAATTATAGTGTATACCATATCCCTATCTAAAGGATATATTTAGATCTGCAGCCAAGGTAATGGACCTCATTGCATAGAGAGTGCATCATCGTGGATCAAGAGGGGACAACACTGAGCTACTGAAGTCACTGAGCAACTAAAGCCATCTGTTCAGCGGTGGCCATATGGCCTTTCTGTGGCATTCTCCTGCACTGTCCTGGCAACTTATACCAGCTCTTACTAGCTGTGCACATCTATCTCTGTCTCCATCGCTCTGTTTTTCTCTCACTGCTTCTCTGACTTAAAAAATTTGACAATGAAACACAAGCAAAGGATACCAAAGGTCATAATCCTCTCAAGCAACTTCTGAAGATCTTTCCCCTTGTTCCTCACGTTTAAAGTCTTGATAATTCCTTTCTCTTTCAGAGTTAGAGACATTTTGTGCTAAATGGCATGCACCAGTCCACATTAGCTTGTGTTATAAACTGTCTTATCATATCAAGCCATGCAAACCATCTGTTTTTCAGCTTCTCTTTACTGATTCAGCTATATTACTCAAGTAGAACCGTCAACCAAATCATCACTTGTTCAACAGTTCAACACAATGTTTGTCTATTTTTTGCAGCCATGTAATATTACACAGAAATGGTAAATAATAGATTTACAAAGGGCACATAAGTATTACACAAGCCCAGAGGAAGCTTTGATGGTAGGTCACGCCCCATTTAATCTACGGCAGTATATATAATTTAGCCTGATGAGATATAAGGTCTTACTTGGAACATCTCTCTGACTTTCTGCTTGGGTAAATTAACATTGAGTTTGTGGAGCAGCTGATGAACTTCTCCAATGCTTAGAGTGCCGTCCCCATTTTTATCTGCCTCTGAGAATGTCTGTTGTAACCATGTGAGGCCGGAGTTAAGGTGATCGATCAGTTCATGTGTATTGTTCTGTCATTGGATGACATTTTTATTCTCACTGCCTCCCGATGAACCAATTTAGGATGTGCTCATCATCACTTCATAGAGAAATAGTTAGTGTATGTTTACTTGTAATAGTTAATCTTATGGGGGGATTGACCCTATGAATAGCAGGGTAAAGGATATTGATCACGGGTACGTTGCCTCCTGGCCAAACTGTCTTCGTCGCTGATACCAGCCATGAGGTATTTCAGCCCGGTGATCCAGGTGCGGGCCTCCTCTCCATTGGTGGAGACTAGGTCAAGAGACTTCACACGGTCGCCATAGTAAATACTGAAGCAGCAGTTGGGGTCGAAGCGGTTGTCTGCGTACCGCTGGAAGATCTCTGACTTTTTCCCCTCGTATACTTCATGGATGGAATCGATAGTTACTGAAACAAAGCATCAAGAAATGTTCTGGTCAATCAAATCTCTCCATCCTTTCCAATAAAATATCATATAGGTTTAGATCAGTTGTTCCCAACAGTTTTTTGTGCCTCCAGCTTGGTTTAAACCACTGGCTTAAATTTATTTTTCAGTTCAAATGCCCTACAGATACACACGTCAATATAGCCTCATGGAGCACTCAATCAGTTTTTCCCCTCCCAATTCTTGTTAGGCCTAATTTATCAATCAGTGATGGTAATTGGCTTTAGTGCTCTCTTGCCTCCAGTATTAGATCTGAGTAAGTTCATCACTGGGGCTAGATCTAAAACAGAACCAATAAATCCTCTAGGAAAACACCAACTGTAGCTATTCAGCTCTGCAAAAGAATATATATATTGATGGCCTCGATATATATATATATTCTGCTATCGAGAACACAGAGTGGCAACTCACTTTTAGCCTTGTCATGTTTCCTGGAGGGCCGCCACCGGATGCAGGACTTGTGTTCATCCAGGTAAAAGAATCGGACCAGTCCTTTCTTCTTCCCCTTCAGTTTGGTCATCTGGGTGCCAGCCTGCATGGTACACATGCACCTCTCCACTACAGGGGATTGGAGAACATGACAGATACTGAGCACATAATTTGGGGCCCATGTACATAAAAAATGCACACTGTACATAATGTACATTATAATGTACTCCCTACACTGAAGGGCTCCTGCAGTCTTTCTTATTGAGGGCTATTTTGAGGCTCTTCAACTATATTCGCTGTAATCCTCATAACATGTTAGTCTGTTTTTCAAATTTTTTCATCAAAATGCATCATTGTTATTGCACATTGTGTCTTAGTTTGTGGTAATGAGTGAAATATGTGCCATCTTCTCCAAGAAGACATAGTGAAAACCTCAAAGGAACCCTGACCAGGTTTACCACCAAGCAGTTGTTTATGAGATTACTAGGCTACGTCACACAGGGGTTTAAATAGCTGTATAAGGTAAATGGTACTCTTGAAGGAAAAGATATATATTCCCAAAAATGATCATGGTCCCAAGAACAAATGATTTTCCCTGACGTTCATATGTTGACGCTTACAAGTAGCCAATAATTTCATCTAGTGTGTGCTTAGTTCTTGTAATGGAATAGCATGTGAACGTCTCTTGGTCATTCAGATGATTCTTCTTCATGGTGAATGTGTTTGTGTGTCATCTGCAGAATGTTTTGTAGTATGTATGGCTGTATTCGAGGGAGCGAGAGCAGGCAACCTTTGTTTGTAATCTGAAGCTCAGATACACGTGATGCAACCTGGCGCATCATTCAGGCTAATCCTGCAGGATTGTCTGGTGTCCATATGCCCATT
>OOFE01013140.1:24268-34739 GCA_900323365.1 Monocentris japonica
CACACTTCCCTGCAGTTGCATTCTATAAAATAAATCCAAAATTTTGGAGACCACTTGGATGATTTCATTGTCTTTTTAGTTCCAAATTCTTACAATATCATGTTATTTTCAGGCTCAGCAGCTTGGATGCTAACAGAGGCTCAGAAAGTACCAATGACTTAAAATTTCCTGTTCAGTTAGCAGCAAATTATACACAAGCACTTGAAATGTAATAAATAAAGTCTTACCTATCTGACCCAGTCTCCATTTAGGCTGTGCGACCACGCTGCCACCGATCCAGAAAAACTCCTCTGCAAGTCTCGAGATGGATGATTTCTGCCACAGCTTTGGGGAAGTCATGATGGACGGGGTGGGGGACTTCATGGGGCTGGAGGTCTGTTTCCCTTGGGAAGAAGAGCCCTTGGAAAGAGAGGGGCAAAACATTCCAGGTGACAAAGACCCCAGAGACTGGAAGGTGGTCTTCACAGGCGACAAAGAAGCCATTGGCGGGGTGCTGCTCAGCCCTGGAGATAGAGGTGCCATAGCTGGGGTGATGTTCATTCCTGCACCGTACATTCGGGTCCACCCCTCCAGTCCCCTCCACACGACATTAACCCACCTTCACTCTGTTTGGTTCTTCTGCAGAATTTGTTTTATGCCACAACTTCTTTCATGCAGCTTTGAGTCTCGACATATCCACCTCTTCCAGTTAAAGTCTTCCCACACGGATCAGGGAACGTACTCTAGCTTTTTCTTGTCATTCTTCCAGTCCAGTTTTCCATCGTAGAGGTTTATGCAGCCATTAGACCTGAAGGGATTGTCTTTATTTATTTAGTGCACTGAGGGGAGGTTTGAGGAGAAGAAGAAGTGTGCAGCATGTGTCAGTCACTAAATCTTCCTGTAATCCTGGAGTGAGACTACAGCCTTGCTTCCATGGAGGGATTTTCACGCAACCAATAAGCCTCTGAAGAAAAAGGAAGAGGGTAGGATGGGAGGGGTACACATATTCATGTAAAACTATAACCATCATAGGCATGGACATAATACAAGACTGTAGTCAGACTAGTACAATTGGCTAAGATCAATCAAGTTAGACGTATCCACCATTCAACTGTGTGTGATGATTTCCCCCTGGAGGCAATTATGTAGGTCTACTCATCATTACTTGTTATATCCATTGTGACAAACATTCAGATATAATATTATTTAATTCATATACAGATATATCTTACACTCATATTTCAACTTTTTTGACTTCCCTTTCCAAACCCAAATAAGCCACATATGTGATTTATTTATTTATTTATTAAATATCTGGGTCTAAAAATGGATTTCTAGTTATAGCACACACACAATTTTGACATTTCCACTGCAGCGATAATAAAAACACTTCAAAATTCTGTAGGATTGATTTGATTTTAATGGGTATTATACAGGTTTTCTGAAGGAAAAAGAAAACATTGAAACAAGCGGCAAAGTGAAACCCCACTTCCAAACCAAAACTACAACAGCATCAGCTAACAAAATGGATATTGCTATTACATTGTACCCAAATATTCAGCAAGGGTATAATAATGATAAGACATAAAAGTGTTTTTTTGTCTAAAATATACGCGAGCACCTACGGTTTCAACCACGGAGGGCGCCATTTCTATTCTATCTTACTCGGGGCTTTAGCTGGGAAGCCTAATGAAGGAGCAGGTGCAGAGATTTCAATTCCATTTTCAATTTTCAATTCCAAGTTTTTGGTCTGTGGTTGAATATATACCTTATAACTCATCAAACAATATAGATCCTCTCAAATAAAGAAAATAAAGGGAAAAGGTATCATATTCTGTTAGTGTGTCAATCTCACAAAAAACATAGATAGATCAAGCTAATGATCAATCATTAGGTTACAAGTCCATCATCCATTCTGGTAAATGCCCTGTGATTGCAATGATACTCAAGGGTACAACAATGAAACTACAATATTGTAAATCCAAATATAGAGTCTCTTTTGGTTTCAAGTAAGAGCAAAAAATAATATTCATAATCAATTTAAGTCTGGAGCAAGCAAACATACCAACAAATATCTTATTTACAATATCATTGTATTTACATCAAGGGATACCGAGGGAAAGTGTGTTAAAATCCAAGTTCATGTCCACTTGCGATTTGAAAAATGTAACAGGGAGTAAAATGCACAATGCAGTTTTCTTTTTTTAAAAGTGCAATTCCTTTTTTTTTTTTTTAAAGTAAAAAAATATATATCCATATTCTGTATATATGTAGAAATGTTGTTCATATAAACAGCATTTGTTGATTTAAGAGCCCTAAAACCAGTGACTAAAAATGAATGCTTTCTGTTGATAGGCAGCAAATTATTACAGAATATAAATTATTTTACAATATAGAAAATCAGAAGTACCGCAATTCAACAAATACAGACAGCTATTGAAGTTTCTTTTTTCTAGGAGGGTAATGTTAGGCTTACCTGCACGACTCACTAATATGGGCAAGAACATGTATTATTTGTCACATGGATTGGTTGCAAAAACAATATAGGAAAACATAATGTTCAATCGACAAATGAAGCTGTGTCAGAATATTAAAAAGTAACACTTCCATAAAATATCTAAGAATAAAACAACGGTGGACCTGAAGGCGGACCACATAATCTCCAATACTTCAGGCGTCAGAAAATACAAAAGGTAGACAAGCTGGTATACATGCGTACATGTTTGTATATGGATGTTTCGCCTGTGGAATAGCAGTGCTGCGCAAGCAACGGTTCTTAAAAAGTACATCCTCTAAACAGTTATAAAAAGCAAGCTGATATTAAAAGTAAATAGTGGTAAACTGGTGTCCTTTGATTCCAGTGGTTTGCAATGACACCTTTGAGTGTACCGATATTCTGTGGCACCGGAAAGAGTTTCATTGTCTACTGTCATTTCATGTTTCACCAAGCACGACTTGTTTCTTCCCTACATATTCAAGTAATGTTATGTGGCTATATTTGCACATCTTAGAATAGCTTATACCAAAATAAAATCCTTGAACAGCGATGGACTCTGAAGTCACTTGAGAGATGTGTTCGTCCATGAAGAAGTCTTTCTCAGTTCACGCTCTACAACATGCTCAGACATCATGCTACTTTCCAGTTCATTTCATAAAATTCATATGTTGTCACAATAACGTTGATTTCTGTCATATGAATGACATTTGTTTTCTCTACTAAACTGACTTTGCCCATAGCATTTTGCTGAATTTCTTTTCCCTAACGAGGTGCACTGAAGTCCATAACCACGCTCTTTTCGTTGAGTCTCTTACTCCAGTTCTGAATGTGCAAGTTTAGGATCCATTGGTGTGTTGTGTGATCTGTCTGTGTGTGTCTGTGTTTGTGTCCTGGGAGTCTCCAGGGGCGTTGCTGTCTGCCTGCTGGGCCAGCTGGGCCTGCAGGTCTTTGACGACGCTCTCCAGGCTCTGCCGAGCTTCTCTCTCCTGCTGCAGCTCCAGCCTCAGCTGCTCGCGGTCGGCCTCCGCTTGCTGTAGCTGCACATGTAGCTCCTCGATCTGCACAACGCAACCCAAAACACACAGCAGTCAGTAAAACATGAAATACAAATAAGTCACTTTCTTGGGGCACCACTATCGTAGGCATCTTGACACGTCTTACCTGAGTGGAGTACTTGGCCCGAAGACGCTCAGCCTCACAGCCTTTGTCACAAACTCTCAGCTGCCTCTCCCTCTCCAACTCTCTCTTCAGCCGCTCACAAGAGTCCTCCGCTTCCCTCATCTTCCTCTCCCAATCCATGCGAAGACGCTCGATCTCCTTTCGCAGGTTACGCTTGGCTTCGATGGCCTCGCGAAGACGGCCTTTCTTAGCCACCCTCACAAACTCCAATTCCTGTAAAGACGTCATAATTATTTCATGTTTCTCACACTAATATGTGAAAAGTAAATAACTGGGGCTAAACATCTCTTGTAGACAATATTTTTTTCACATAGTATCTTAGGTGGCTGCAATGTGATACCTGCTGAAGGTTGCGTTTAGCTTGCAAGGCAGCTGCCAGCTTTTCCTCCTGCTTCACTCTCATCCTGACAATCTCCTGCAGGAGCTTTTCCCTGGCCTCTTTGGTGTCCGGGCCTCCGTACAGCATCTGTCTCAGGGAGTCCACCTCTGGGCAGGGGGCCCCTGACAGCCAGGCAGGTACCTCCTGGGGCCGGGCAACACTCAGAGTTTGAGACACCCCGAGGCAGGCTGAGGGAGGTGATGCCAGGGAGGAAGCTGGCACTGGGTCTGGAAGACAGAGTTATACCATTATAAAGTGCTAGGATACATTCATTACACACAAGTGAAGTGAGACATGGCAGCGACAAAACTACCATCACTACTAGAGGAAATATAAGATTAAAAGATAAATGACAACTAATTAAGAAATATTAATGCTTAAAGAAATTTAGAAAGACAAAAAATGCTGAAATAAATGAAAGATTTTTTTTTTTATATATCTAATAAAGCATCTATATAGATGTACAGTATGGAACTGGAATTACAACCAACCACCTCTGCAGCAAAACATTATGAGGGGAAATGCTGTACTAGTGATAACAATCCGACTGTGTAGTATTTTGATGATGTTACTATATTGAACAATGTGTTAAAATGTTGTTGTTTATGTGGATATAAAAAGCAAAACCCCCAGAGGAGAGCCGGAGAGACGCTATCATTTCTGTTGTACTTCTCAAATCAGACACCAGATGGCGAAATTACACAGGAATTATTTTAAACCAGTTCTGCTATTTCCCATTTCTTTTATGGCTTGCTAAATATTTCTTCAAAGATTTTTTTTAATATACCACAATGTGTTTGAGTGATTCATGTAATGTTAAACTATTTCTGTTCAGAGCATCAAAAGTCCAAAAGATGATTGATACTCACGATCATCACAGTCGTCCACATCAATCTCTCCATCCGTGTCCATGTCCTCGACACCGTTGGTGGTGTTGGGGAGCGTAGGTTTTGGTGCCGGTTGTGAGTCTCCGTTAAGCAGCCCCTGTGGCCTAGACATGGCTGTGGGCCCCCTGCCCGGGGCATGGCTGTCCCTGGGACGGACCAGAGTGAGCTCTTCTCTGTGGTAGGCCAGGGGAGTTAGTGTCAGATTGGGAACCACCAAGGTCTCCTGACCCTTTGAGTTGGACCTGTACAGGCGATACAGGTGCATCTAATGAAATTCATTGATTACAAGCTTTATATAATAGATGTTGTCTCTTGTAGACTGAAACCATGTCAACCACTCAGATGACTCACCTCTCAACCTCGTTGTGAGTGGTAGGTTTCTCCTTTTCTGCTGTTTTGGGAGACCAGGGCCGGAACGCAGACGGCCTCTGTTTCAGCTGGACCTGCTTCAGATCCTGGGACAACAAACACAACAAGATTGGAAAACCTCTCGATAAAGTACAACCAGAACATTAAATCTACTGTGACAAAGGAACTCTGAAGGCCCCTCTTCATTTAACTGACTGACCTAGATATTAACGTGATGATTGAAGAGAGCAAGGACTTTATATACACGACCCCCATGACCCTTGAGCTTCACAGCAAATCATGTCTCGCACCAGCAACAGGGACACAGCATACAAACCTTGTTGGCAGACTTTGACAGGGATTGTAACCAATCGGGTTGCTTCTCTTTGTCAGCTGACGGGGAGTGTAACTTGTCCAATTTGGACTTCTTGGCTGGGACTGGGCTGGGAGACTGTGGAGAGAAGAGAAATGGACATTTAATTAAGCCCATCCCACAACTTCTAAAAATGCTACTGTATGACGGTAATCGACATCATTCTGACGTCTGTTATTTGAGGGATTTGTTAAAAAGTGACAAATCTTTACAGTCTTACAGGGAATGAGTGGAGAGTCAGAGAGATGCAGACAAATTAGTAGACGTAGAGAAGCCAGAGAAGATGCTTCGTAAAGCCTCTGTCTCAGAGCTGGGCGTGTGTGTCTGTGTGTGTGTGTGTGTGTGTGTGTGTGTAGGGCTTGGAGCTGAACAGACACTCAAGCTGGTCTGGCTGGCAGCCAGCAGGGCTGCATTGTGCCCTGCCAGGCAGAGGAGGCGCCGTCAGGTGGAGCAGATCAACTCCCTGAACCACAGACATGTTGGGATAGACAGATTGAGACAACTGAGAGTAATTGCTCTCAGAGTTGATGGACAATTGGGTTGAAGCACTCTGCAAGAGTTGCACGTTGGCACGGTTTGCAGAGTCATGTAATATTTGAGGTGGCAGGGAGATAAGTAGGGAGACTGTCCTACTGTCCTGGAGGATCTGGGTTAAAGCCCTCCAGTTGCCTCCACCCAAGTGTCTTTGAGCAAGGCACTGAATCCTTGTGGTGTGTGTGGTGCCTGACCCCTCTGAGGTGGGAAGCAAGTGAAAGGTGAACTTCCCTGCAGGGATAAGTAAAGTATTGTATTATTATTATTATTTGTAAGGGGAGACAAGCTAGGTAACCGTCCTTCCCGCCTACCTCTCTGATGCTTTTGAAGTGAATCAGTCTCCCACAGAAGCAGGTTTGGCCATGTTTTGCGCATCCAATCCAGACTGTGTGTCTGTGTGTGTGTGTGTGTGGCACCACGTGGTGAGACAGAGCAACCTGGCCTCTTCAGCCCTCAGGTCTGCACTTGTCAGGCTGAGGATATGTTTACCGAGGCAGGGAGAGAGGCCGGCACCAACCTGCCTGCTGCTCTCTTACTCACTACTATGACATTCTGCCTCCAGGAATGACAAATACGCCTATCTCCTCCTCTGTGTGTGATTCAAGAGAAATGATTACTCTGTGTACCTTAGAAAAATCCTGAATGGAAAACACTAGCGCAGGCCTGTGTGTACTTTTGAAGGCTTAATCACTGCAATCACCTCAAGGTGCAAATTAATGATAAATTGCATTTAGTGTTGAGTGACAAGCTCGGGTGCCAATGAATCACAGTTTTTATAAGTGTAGCAAGACGCCGTGTGTGTGTGTGTGTGTGTGTGTGTGTGTGTGTGTGTGTGTGTGCGTGTGTGCGTGTGGGTGTGCGTACCCGGCATGGTGACACATGGGAGTGGTGTCAGTCAAGTCTTTGTATTACAGTCTTCTGTCTAAAATGCTGCACAACCGTCTCGTTTCTAAAGTTGCCGCTGGTCCCATGGAGCTAATAATCACAAGGCAGTTGCGTTCCCACAAGGCCCTTGTCTGGACACTCCTCTTATGTCTCCCTGACTCAAAAATGTCTCCTCTACCTGTCTAACCAGTAACCACGTCACACACACACACACACACACACACACAACAGACTGTCTTGTTTAGCCAGGTTAATTCTCGTTTAACGTAGGCCTCCTGCCGTGGCCCAACATGGTGACTCGACCCCTCACCTGCCTGACTCAAGGCCAGTGGTTTCCTAAGAAATGCTGCCCTGGTGTAATCAGAATCTGTAATTACCGACATGACTGTTGTTTTCCCAACAAAGGATGTCTGTCCATCTGGTACTATTTCTACCCTGAGGTTTGCAGCTCCAGGAAAGCTAAGAGTGCTAGACATAATAGAGTCAGAAAACAGACACTCCCAGACACCACAAGGGACCTCCTGGCTAAATCTGACACTGACCTCACAGGAGAGGAGCCGCACGGGCTTTACTCACCGCCACATCATAGACATAGCATGACCACAGAGTCATAACACCCTCTGAGCACATCCTACTGCCTAGCAGGACCCACTGGGCCAGATGATAGGACATCCTCTCACCAATGCAAGAGAGAACGAGAGAGAGAAGGAGACTTCCTCTAAGGAGTTTGCTTTGGCCGGGTCCCCTGTGGGAACTGAGTCCTGAGTGGGAGGGGGTGGGCTGGGGGAGCGGGACCACAGAGGAAGCACTGAGCTGAAGGAATGTATACTTGAAGGCCAAGTACAGCCTCCGCTTTAAGACTCCATTCAAGCATTGCCCTTTTCAACTGGCTATTGTATGGTATTTCTTTGAGGATCTATAATGAGGGACCATTTCAAAGCAAACCTGTAGGCTAAACAGGGTCTAATAGCGCCCGGGCAAAAGTAGACATGCTTTATCTTTTAATTAGTCCCATATAATAGCATAGTAATACCAAGATAAGCCCGAGCTATTTTCATGCTGGCGTGGCGGATACACCGCGTTGCAAACATATCAATATCTATTGCGACAGCGGGGCGTTTGACCTGCTTGAAGAATAATTTGTCAATATTGTGCTAATTGGAGCGAGATGGGGGATGGAAATGTTATTTCACTTTAACATGGACCTAATCAACAACTTCATTGACCACTGATGCAACAACTCTGAACAACCCAGGACTGCTGGAGCAAAGTGTTAGTGAAATTGAAATGCAGAATATCTTCAGGAAATGAAGATGGGTGGCTGAGCAACTCATTGTACCTAATCAGTCCTTGCCAACAGGTGTTTGAATTTTTCATGCCTTTCGCAGTGGGAAGCCAATAACAGACGAAACCTCTCTGCAGCCGCTGTGGCACTAAAAACTCAAATGAAATTTCCTAAAAACAAAACATGGGACAGCACTCAGCTGGTGAGACAAAAATAGTTTCTCCAGCTGAACTTCTTCAGGCAACAGTCACACAAAATACCGACGCATGCTGCATGATAGCATGGCATTAAGAAAAGTGCACGGCAACAAGACACAACAGTTTCAGATTTCGGCCTCCTTTCCCCCCCCTAAACCCCTGACTGTAATCCCCAGATTGACATGTGCTTAGTGGGGCGCTGTCTCGCTCAAGGGCACAGCAACTGGCACAGCTCAGCCGGTAACAACCTTAGTTGGAAGTGAGAGACTACTAGTTTTAGTAATCCGATCTCCACATGTAGTTTGGTGCAGACGGCCATGGGCATGCCTAGAGGTCTCTATTCAACTCTCGCTAGATTGTAGGACGGTCCCACGATATAAATAAAGCCCTGTGGTCACCTCCTAACAGCTGGGTTAGAATTATTGGTGTCTGCCCAGAATATCCCTGAAACCCAATCCCTATTCTACACAGACACAAGCTCTCATTTCCCCTCTCTAAATCTTGGCTTATCTTTTCAATTTACTTTGTCTCCAATGTGTCCAGATCGTCCTGCTGCTGCTGGTGTGGTGAGGGTGTAGTTGAGCTGAGCTGTGACAGCATGGACATACTGTGCAAAGAGAGCCAAGGGGCCTGGCAAAAGAACAGCATTACAGTAAAGCTGATTGGATTGTCCTAATTGTCTTTGGGATTGGGACTTGATGAGGTCTGAGGTGGCGACTGGGCAGTCATCTGCTCCTACGGTGGAAAATATCTCAGCTACACGGCCTGACACACATAAAGCCACGAGGGAGAGGAGCTAATGACTCCACACAGACGAACCAGTCAGGTGCATTCATACTGTGGATTGGGGTCAAACCACTTTGAATGCATCCAATTCCAAAACACTTCACATCCACGTTGTATAATGTCTCCATACATTGGATGTAAAAGCCGTATTTCCAGCTTTTTACTTCTGAATTCTGAGTGACTTGATTGTGATCTAACTTTGGCTGAAAACTTTAGCGAGAACAAACAAAAGAACAGGGAGTTATTGCGAGGCGAGAGGAAAATTCCAATTGAGGTCCAAACATAGAAACCAAACAACACGATATGCCTGTTTTTCTTCTACAGTGTGTTGACAGTGTCCAAGCCATTCTGTCCCTCAGAAGAGGTGACCTCATGAGCTACTCCAACAGACGGGGTAACCCCGACTAAAAGGGGTGAAACAGATATCACTGCAGATTACACATTATTAGCATGAGCATGTTTGGTATGGTTGTGAGTCACAGTTATCTTTACAAATGAAACGTGCTCTGTGAGTGGTGTATTTATAGGTGCACATAGCGCCAAATTCACTGGATACTTGTCGGAGCCCCCATGCTGTACTATTGGAATTGGAAAATTTAACACTACACCACAAGATCTCAGGGAGGGCTATGTACATGGAGCAGACACACACTCTCATACACACACACACACACACACACACACACACAATGCCTTTATGCTTCTATTCACATTTAGCACACTTACAATGTAGGAGCAGCTGCAGTGCTAACCAGGAGGCCGGAGGGGATGAAGGTTAACGAGAGCAAGAGAGAGAGAGAGAGACACACACACACAGACAGACAGACAGACAGACAGGCTGTCAGAGAGAGAGACAGATCGTGAGAGAAACAGAAAGAGAAAGAGAGAGAGAGAGAGAGACCATGAGAGAAACAGAAAGAAAAAGGGACACACAGACAGACAGGCTGTCAGAGAGAGAGACAGACCGTGAGAGAAACAGAAAGAGAGAGAGAGACACAGAGAGAGAGAGAGAGAGACAGAACGTGAGAGAAACAGAAAGAGAGAGAGAGACAGACAGACAGGCTGTCAGAGAGAGAGAGAGACAGACAGACTGTGAGAGAAACAGAAAGAGAGAGAGACAGACAGACAGGCTGTCAGAGAGA
>OOFE01013141.1:14323-35441 GCA_900323365.1 Monocentris japonica
AACTGTTGTGGGAGGGGACCTGTATTTTCTGCACGTTCCTGCAGTTTGTTTGTTTTTTTTTTAAAAAAAGGTGTGTTATGCCACCCTTGGCCAGTTGGTGCCCTAGTTGATGGCCAATTTTGCCTATTTTGGTTGTTGTGTGAAAACCTTCAAATTTGGTGATTCTTATATTTTCATTTAAACTGAAGGATTACATGGTTCATCTATGGGTTGAGAAAATTCTAGTACACTTGGACTGATGAATCCCTCTCAAATCTCCCATTGGATAAAAACTCGGGTCAAAGTTTTCACTCACTCAACCAGTTCACTTGACCACCACCGAGCTGTTCAAAGGATAAACTGAACATTGTGACTGTGTCCTTAGTCTCTCTCTGCATTACAGCCATAATGTGGTCATTAAATGGAGTTCAATGCAGCACTTTGTATACCCACATACATCTGCCATACTATCTGATCACCCTTCTAACTTTGACAATTTGACAAATGTGCCTGCAAGGTGGAAGGTTTGAACAGAAGTAGAGGACAGACATGTGTCTGCGTCTGTTTTTTTCTCCTCTGAACTCCACAGGATGGCAACATAGCGCTACATTATTAGTGCAACAGTAGTTTGCTGGCTCATGCATGTTTTTGGAACAGGAAACGCTTTTGCATTGCCAGGTTTGACTTTGCTGGAATAGTGAGATAAAGTTTCCATTAAATGTTAATTCATGGATTGCAGTGATTGTGTTCCAGGTTAAGGTATTACCAGGGAAACAGAGATACTGCTTGCAAAGAAGCTTTTTATTTTCAAATGCCAAATGCCTGAAAATATGAATGAAGTATGAAGGAGCACAACGGCAAAGGGGCCATGGTATAAGTAGGATAATACCCAATAAGTTGAACTTTAAATAATTTGTATTAATTCAGTGGAGAGTCCCCTCCCCCCCCCGGGTGTCTTTAAATAGTTTAACTAATGTACAAAGACTGCAATTCTTTCAAAGATTGAACATGAGTGTTTATAATGTAAACTGTGAGTGTTATATATGTTTACATTGCTTTACCCTGAATTCATCATTTCAGTTAGTGTGAACCAATCTCTCCTCCACCAGAAAGTGAAGGGGGCTTTTATTATTTCATTATTGCATTTGCATGAATGCAGTTGCATGTAAAGGTTGGTGAGGTGGCATGAATTGAATACACTCACTAGTCTTTTCTTTTCCATAAAAAAACAGCACAGCAGAAAAAGGCCAAAATAATTTATTTAAAAAGAACAGTAAGAATTAGACCGATTCGACCAATGTGGCTTGACCGATATTGATACCCAAAGTTTTCAATTGAAGCTACTGATAGAATATATGTCAAAATTTTGTGCAGATGTTCATCATTTTCAGGCCAATAAATTCCCAAAATTCAAAGTATCCAGTGTGCCCCCCATAATTATTTTCTTGCCACGTTGAAAAAGCCTCTGAAACAGCATTCACACCAAGGGACACTTAAACATTATTAGCATTATTACTACCTTTGTTATTATTATTATTACATTTACAATATGATATATAATATATAACAATTACAATTAATTAATAATATTAAAAGATTACGATGAAATATATGAATTTCCTCTTTCCTGTCAAATAACCTTTGTTTCATTTAAAAAAGCAACAACTACAAGAATAATGAGTCAATTTGGAAAAATAACCAGCAACAAAAAGGAATGGAGTTGCGATTTATATGTGGATGTTAATTTAGTCTTATCAGACCAGTCTGTCTTTGTGTATCATGGCAGAGAGACCTAGAGAGAGAGAGAGCGAGAGAGAGAGAAAATATCAGCAGCCATTGCAAATTCCTAACTCTCATTATTATTAGTGGTTTATATGGGAATCCCTCCCATCCTCAGCAGCCCAGCCAACCCCTTTCCTCACTCTCCACTTCCTTCCATACTCCCAATTTCCTCCCTAGCAACAGACGACTCTCTCCTGGTGGGGGGGCAGCCATTTTAACCACTTTTATGTAGCCGTCCTTTTATTAAATGTCTCGTCCAATCGCTGTGGTCCACCTCTGATATGATGCAGTTTGATTGATAACATTTATTTTAGACTTGATCAATACTACACTGGTTGTCTATGGGAAGCCTTTAACCTGAATTTATTGTAATGAAACATTTTGATCAGATTCCACACAAGCATGCATGAATACATTATTATTATTAGTTAATATGATTATTATTATTATTATTAGTAGTAGTAGTAGTAGTATCCTGGGTTTCAATGAGAGTTTTAGTGTCCCATGATGGTCTAAATGCTTTTTCTGAGGCCTATCCACCCTGACAAGACTAATATTCTGGGCAGAAACACTGAGTACTTGTCATTTTTTGGAATAATTTGGCAAATAAATGGTCCAAAAAGATATTTAATATCACCTCAAAATATCAGCAGCTTCAGCACCCTCAACAAAGAAAGAAATATCGGTATCAAAAACAGGTTGAGCCCTGACCTTAGGGTCGTCAAACATTTCCGATGTGTCAGAGGACGATGGCATTTGTTACAGAACGCATTACAGATGGCATTACAGCAGAATTATTACAAAATTACCGATGCAAGGTTTCTGCAGGCCACTGAGGCTGAGGCGTTTTAATATCTTGGTGACACGGCATTGTTTGGCATTTTGAAAACATTGTAATAGTGTGTGTTAATCCTCTCTGTGCTATAATGCCTTTCTCTCAGCATTCTCCTATTGGCCTTGGATGATTTTTGGACAGCCAATGAAGAAACAAAACATTTGCATAATTGATATTTCATGGCTTGGCGCTTAATGAATATCTCATCAACACAGCTGACCCGTGCACGCTCACATGCGCGTGCTCTCAGACACGCACACACACACACACAGCAGGGGCATTCCTTCAGAGGGAAGCTGATAAAGACAGAAAGGCTGGTGTTATGGGGTGAAACAATACTGAGACAAACACACACACACACATATACGCATGAACTTGCTTTGAAATGTAAAACACTCAAAGTTCCCGCTTGTTTAAAGTTTGATTTCAATTTTAATTTTACAGTTATTAGAGGGGGGAAGCAGATGATAACACTACAACTTCATTTGAAAATTCACTGAGATCAGTTATTTTATCTCTTCCTCTCTCTCTCTGAGTGAATGCTGGGAGTGCAGTGTTTGTTTTCTATGTGCTTTGCTGCTTGTTTTGATTTAGTTGCTTTCCTTATCGTTAGGCTACCAGGTGTAGTTCGGCATGCTGTTAAACTGGCTGTCAGCTGCTTGGCGGAGAGCATTGTGGGACGTAGTCGCGTGAACTCTGCATCTAAGATGAACAACACTTTTGTTCAGTTCAATAACTTTTGTTGACAGTGTGGACGAAGTTCACATGGTTGTGGAGTGTGGTGTTGTGATTCGGGATCCTGTGATGTCATCCCTGTTCGAAAAAATCATCCGAACAGGTTCAAAGTTGATCATTTTCGCCACGTCAGAAACAATGAAAAGCTTCGGGTATGGGCTGGAGGGTCACCTTCATCCCTGAGTCCAGTGAACAAGGTCCGCCTACACCTATGGCAGACACAAGTGCTCCAACCTCAGACTGTAATCAGAGAAAGATGCTGCGGTGGAGGATGAAGAGGCAACAGGGGATCAGAGGGTGGAGACAGTGAGGAAAATGAGGCCAGTGGGGCTGATGGCGTTGAACAGGCTGGGCAGATGGCAACAAAGGTGGCAGAGTCTGTCCTAAATGAGGAATAAATGTTTGTTGATGGGAATGTTTTTAGGAAAACTCCAGAGGTCAGTCAGGCAGGCAAGTAAAGCAAAAAAAAAGTGGCCAAAAAACCTGAGTGTAGAGCATACTCATTTACCCAAATCAAAAGGTTTCAACGGGACACCAATCCTGCAAGAGCAGCTAAAGTCAAAAAACTTCTTATCAGAGCTGAAACTCTTTGTTGAATCGACTACATGGTTCATGAAAAAAACCCGGGGATTTGAATGAGGATCAAAAGATTTTCCATTTAACAAAACAAAAGATAAAAGCACAAATCCTTGATGATGATTAAGTGGTATGTCCTTTTCTTTCTTTTTATGTTTTTTTTTGTTTCCATGCTGCAATTTTGACTACCCTTCTATGGATGGTGTAAGAAAAGGCATGCTGAACCTAAACAGAGAAAGAGGTCCTCTCTTTTTAAACCGATCGAGCTTAAAAACTAAGATATCATGTTCATACGAGAGATGCAAAGTACTCTTGATAATGCAGTTGTATGGAAAAAATCATTTTAAGCCACAACACCAGTGCCAGTTACGGCACAGTCTAATGAGCTAAGGAGTCAGTAATTGGGCGTCTCTGTGAAAATGGTGTTCATGATTGTTTATGCTCCAACAGTAGCTATGGAAAAATTATGTGTTTTTAGACACCCTTGCTGATGTCATTAAGAACTTCACTTGTGATGATTATTTATTACTAGGAGGGGATTTTAATTGTACTGTGTAAAGCCAAACAGTTAGTTAACAAAGCACTTTTACATCATAAGACCCTTTTTTTTTTTTTTGGCGCATACACCAACATACCAAGTCTAATTTTACTTCTTTACAATAGCGGTGGGATGTTGGAAAGTGTAAAATAAAAACAGTTTTGCCAGTTGCCAGTACACTCAAAAAGTCACAAGAGATATAGCCAGACCTGTAAAGGCTCTGGAGATTGATGTGGTGGAGCTCCAAGATTTAGCAGAGTCCACAGGAGATCGAGCCCATATCAAGCTGTCAAAGTAAAAAAATCTGCTCTAGCTAACCTGCTGGGTATTTCAGTACAGGGCGCTCTGGTACGATCACGTTTTCGCAATATTGCACAAATGGATGCCCCATCTCACTTTGCTTAGGAAGATTGTAAATTCAAAGACTGCGTCTCTTGTCATCAGAGTAAAATAAAACCTTTATTAAATTGGATAATGCATCACGAAATATAAAAGATTAAAATAATGCATCAACACGTGGCTTAGCTGCCTTCATCAGGGTGCACAGCAGTATACAAGCACAGGTCTATTTAATGACTATTTGTCAAACCTGATTGGTTATCGTGTTAAGGTAAGGAAATATTAAAAAATAAAATAAAATACACACACATATACATAATAAACTGTAAACAGGATGAAACTTAATGGCAATTATGAAATTGGAAAAAAAAGTTGGGAAAAGTAAGGCACTCATGATTGAGGATGGGTTGAATAGAAAGCTCATTTTAAAGGGCGGGATGAAATATTGCACCAAGGGTGGGGTGAAATATTTGAGAGTGTATTTGGGGGTCTTTTATACTTAAGAACTAGGAAAATGTTTTGGAAAAAGCTGGAGGACGACTTGAAAAGTGGAAGTGGATTTTACAAAAAATGTCTCATCAGGGATGGCTTGTATCGATCCCCCAACTAATCTTCTCTCAAAACTTCAGGCTTGATTGTTGCTAAGCTGCACTGGGTGCAACCATTTTTTACCTGCCAAGAAATGAAGGTGGTCAGGGACTCGTATATCTGGGTAGCAGGGGCGCAACCTTTCACCTTCAGTTTCCTCTTGGACCTAAAGACTTACATTACATTACATTTAGCAGACGCTTTTATCCAAAGCGACTTACAATAAGTGCATTCAACATAGGTAGGCAAAAGAACTACTAGTCACCAGATATTGTAAGTGCATTTACTTCCTAAACAAGCATCTAAGAGCATTACCAGTGCTAAGGTAAAAGTGCAATAAGTTAGCTACCTACTTTTTATTGAGACAAATGAGACAAATAGGTGAAGCAAATAAACAAGAGCTAAGACAAATAAGTGAAGCATATAAGCATATAAGCAAGTGCTACGACAAGTAAGTGAAACAAATGAGCAAGTGCTAAGAGGAAGGGTCAGGGTAGTGTTTCTTGAAGAGGTGGGTTTTCAGCCTGTTGCGAAAGATGGGCAGCGACTCTGCTGTCCTGACATCAGTGGGGAGTTCATTCCACCACTGTGAGGCCAGGACAGAGAAGAGCCGGCCGTGTCGATCAGCCGCAGGGGCCTCTGAGCGACGGGGCAACCAGTCACCTCGACGCAGCAGTGCAAAGTGGTGGGGGTTTAAGGCTTGATCATAGCCTGGAGGTAAGAAGGAGCTGTTCCTTTCACTACCCTATAGGCTAGCACTAGGGTCTTGAACTGGATGCAAGCTGCTACAGGGAGCCAGTGTAGAGAACGGAGAAGGGTAGTTGTGTGGGAGAGCTTGGGGCGGTTGAACACCAGACAAGCTGCAACTTTCTGAACAAGCTCCAGAGGTCTGATTACAGACCCCGGGCACCAGCAAGGAGGGAGTTGCAGTAGTCCAGGTGGGAGATGACAAGAGCCTGGATGAGCACCTGCGCCGTCTCGTCAGTGAGAAAGGGGCGTTGTAGGGGATGTTGTAGAGTAGGAATCTGCAGGAGCGTGTCACTGATGCGATGTTTGCCGAGAACGACAGTTGGTCGTCCAGGGTCACACCCAGATTCCTCGCAGTCCGAGGTGACGTCACCACAGCATTGTCAATGGTGATGGCCAGGTCTCGGTGCGGACAACCCTTCCCCAGGAGGAACACCAGCTCAGTCTTGTCCAGGTTGAGCTTCAGGTGGTGCATCGACATCCACTCCGAGATGTCTGCCAGGCACACAGCAATCCGTGCCTCCACATGTGTCAGAGGGGGGAAATGACACGATCAGCTGGGTGTCATCGGCATAGCAGTGGTAGGAAAAGTCATGGGAGTGGATAACAGAACCAAGAGATGTTGTGTAGAGGGAAAAAAGAAGAGGACCCAGAACTGAACCTTGCGGAACCCCAGTCCAACTCAACATTATAATAACTCAATCACACATAGTCCCAAATGTTTTATGGATATAGGCTGTTTGTAGCCACTGTTACTCACCCCCTGGACCATGGAGGCATCAGTGGCCAGTCTAGTGGTCAGAGCTCCGGGGCTATTGTTGGGGTCATCAAACCAGCCGACCTCCTGTCTCAACATGGCCTGGAAGCCCATTTTCCTCAGGCGGCGGGTCAGAAACTCCCCAGACTTAGCAAAAGCATAGCCCTGGAACACAAAACACAGCTAATGCACATTACAACAATAACTTAGTCTAAATTAATTCAATTATACCCTATTCTATATCATGTTGGCCTGCAATTACACACTCAAAACCATACAATTTAATGACACGGTGATGCAAACCTGTAAAAACTGAGAGAAGAAACTAATCACAGCCACAATGCAGAACAGAACACATATCCCATTGATCTGCTCCCTCTGTTCATTCAAGTCAGGAATGGCAAATGTCTGCAAGTGTAAACATGATATGAATCATTTGCAAGTGAAAGCAAATACCCAGTAAAATAAAGAAAAATCTAAAATAAAATCTAGAATGGAAGGAGGCAAAAAATACAATCCCTCACCCCAAGAATCTGGCTGAACAGGACAGCATAGATAGGGTTGACAGAGCCATTGACAGCAGCTCCCAGAGAGCCCAGGAGCATATAGGGCCATTCTTGTTGGTTGTACTTAAGGATACGTGCTACTGGGGCTGGCTCTACATGTTGCTCTGGATCATCCTCACATTTCTGTTAAGAGATGTATGTTTTAACTATTTTTAGTTATATTTCCTCAGGGCAGTTAGTAATGAAATAATGCATGTATTATATAGAGGGGAAACCTCAATACCGTTTCTGGTGTCATTTCACTGTCCGAATAGATTGTGAGATTGCCAGATATTGCATCAGGGACACAATCATTTGACAACTTGGTTGGAGATCGGAGTCGAAGAGAGCTCCTACTGGAGTCATATTTAGAATACCACAATTATTTTTATGATGATGAAATGATATTCATTTCCACATTTTGTTCTGATATGATTTGTTTTTATTCTATTATCAAAAGTGATGCCATATGCCTGGCGGCTGGACTTACCTTACACTAGCTCTAAAGCTCCCCCGACTAAAACAGCTCGCTTTTAGATCAAACCCCTCTTCAACAGCTTCACCGACTGCACCTGGCAAAAATCAATAGAAAAGGTTAACCTCATGTGTCAGCAAAGCCCAAGGATGTGACGATGTGCTCTACCTCAGACCTACCATCGGTTGCTTTGGACGTGGCTTGGTTTTGAAGGGTGACCAGGGTGAAGTACACACCCTGCCTTTCTAGAAGCTCACTGTGTGTTCCTCTCTCCACGGCTTGTCCACGCTCAAACCCAATGATGACATCCGCGTTTCTAATCGTGGAGAGGCGGTGGGCAATGGAAATGGTTGTTCTGCCCGCGCGTGCCTGCAGGTACAATCACCACGATGTCAGTCTAGAAAACACAATGTTTCACTGAAGGTCAAAGCGCGTTGTGTTTATGTCTAATAGACAGTGTGCTGACAGAACGGCCCACCTTATCCAGTGCCTCCTGGACAGCAGCTTCACTCTCATTGTCTAAAGCGGATGTGGCCATGTCCAGCAGCAGGATCTTGGGGTTACGGATCAGAGCTCGGGCAATAGCAATCCTCTGCTTCTGTCCCCCACTCATCTGGCCACCACCTTCTCCCACCAGAGTATCGAATTTCTGGATAAAATGGTTACATTAGTTATACTGTGAGATGCAGAACTGTGAAACTAACTAATTCCACTAATGAGATAGGACTACCTGTGGTAGGTCCATGATAAAATTATAGGCATTAGCCTCTTTTGTTGCTTGGACAATGTCTTCCATTGTGACCCCAGGTTTGCCAAAGCGGATGTTCTCTGCAATGGTTGTAGCAAACAGCACTGGCTCCTGCTCTACAACACCAATTAGAGAGCGCAGCCACTTTATGTTCAGACTACGGATGTCATGGCCGTCCAAAGTCACCTGAGAATGAGAATTATATGTGCCGTCATAACACAATAGCCTCCAAGCTTTCCAGTGACATCCTGTGTGTCTGTGGAGGTAGCTTAGATTGTTACCATTCCTTCCTTTGGATTATAGAACCGTTGGATTAGCTGGACCGTTGTGCTCTTTCCAGAGCCGCTCGGTCCAACAAAAGCAGTGGATTGTCCTGGCTTGATCAGCATGCTCAGATCATTTAAAATCTGAAAACACAGGTGGCTCTTAAAAAGCTTCACTTTGAGAGAGGGAAAATGGAAACCAAGCATTGATACAACAGAGTTACCTTGACTTCGGGCCGAGAGGGGTAGTGGAATGTAACGTTATGGAATTCAATGTCACCTTTTACTTTGTCTAATTTGTGACCCTCTTCTGAGAAACAATCAATTTCTGGTTCCTGCGAAGGTAACGGATAACAACTTTGTTTTATGGTGGAGATCCAATTGTCTTAAAATGTATTATGTATGGTTTATATCCACTTTAGTCTTTAGTAGCATCTTGATTTTACCCGGTCAATGGTGTCAAAGATGGTCTTTGCTGCAGCACGACCAGAGGCAAAGGCTTCCAGACACGGCGAGGCCTGGCCCAGGTTCATAGCTGCCATGAGCACTCCAAAAAATACCTGGAGACAAACACATCAGCCACATGGCAACAAGAATGCCAACCTCTTTTGAATCCTTTCATCATATAAAGTGTCAGAAGTTGAATGCATTTAGGTTTCTCACATACCTGAATAAGACTACCTGGAGAGAGCTCCTTAGTGTCGATGACCAGTCTAGATCCATACCAGAATGCCAAAGCATAACAGAGGAAGATGATGCACCACAGGTAGCCTTGAAACACTCCTATGATTGTGCCCTTTTTCATGCCCCAGTTCTGAGCCTCCACAAGGTTTCTGTCATACCTGTCAAAGTTTCAATGTCATTACACATCCTGGAGTAAGTGCTAGTCATTTCTGGGGCAGCACAGGGCACCTCCTAATCATCTGAAAGAATGACAAAATACCTTTCAGCCTCCTTCTCCTCCCCTCCAAAGGCTGCCACTGTTCTAATGGATGATAGGACCTCATCAGCTACTGCCCCTGCCTTTGCATAGGCCCTCAGCTCTTGTCCTGTCAGTCTGGCCACAGCCTTCAGTGACAAAGGGAAAAAAGTTTTTTCAAAAAAACTTTTTACTAACAAATCAAACGTGCTTCGCTTATTAAAACAAGGTGACATATGCCACGGCAAGCATACAGGAGGCAGGTACTGTTGAATGGCAGTAACAAATCATTCAATTGTATTCACAAATTGCCTCTCACCATAGCCATCAGTCCAGCAGCTAGACCAATCAGAGGGCTCACAGCAATGACCACCAAAGTCAGCTTCCATCCCCCAATGAATCCCACCATGAAGCCAAAGACAAAAGTAGAGATCCTCTCAATAAATATAGACACCTGGTCAGCAATGGCGTTGTTGATCTTGTTGATGTCACTGGGGGGGGGCGGAGAACACGCCATAAACACCGTTACGTAAAAGAAAAGTCTCCCAGCTCTAAATTGATTAGATAACAACCTCATCTCCAGATGGAGCCCCAACTCACTCAGATATCCTTGTGTTTAATTCACCAACAGAGTTGCAGTCAAACCACCCAATCTCCATTTGCATTACTTTCCGGAAGTACGTTTTCCGGATTCTCTGAGTCTGTTTTGCAGCTGCTGACACCCAGAGGGCAATCTGCATTAGGGACATTTACATTGAGACACAATCAGTCCCAATGTCCTAAGCATAATGCAGGTTGTCATAAGGCATAATTGCAGATGATTTCAATGTTGACTTGCATTGCTACAATACTGCTAAATAGGAGAACTATACTTGTAAATACTTACTTGAAAATAACTACAAGTCAGAACTGCTAATCCAATTCCAATATAGTAATACGCAAACATGGTCATCTGTGCTTCAATATCCACCCTGCTGAAAGAATAAGATACACAGAAATAAAATTTCAATGTCAATACATCAATGAACACTGCAACCACAATAAACCAATCCTAACTCACCCACAGTAGATAGTGGTATTTTCAGCAGTCTCATATATAGAGCCATTGGCCCAGGAGATGGTATTGTTGGTGCAAATTTTATTAGGGTCTGCCAGTTCTTGGACCTCACGCTCATAAGCCACAAAGGTGTCAGTCATCATGCCATACACCAGAAGCATAAGAGGGGAAGCTGCGCCATGCAAGAGGGCACACAAGCTCCCCACTACCATCATTACAGTGTCTCTCCAGGTGGCAAATTGAAACTGGGTTGAAGAGAAAACAATGCGTTTTGTTTAATTCTTTGGATGATTAATTTGTCTCTAGAGGGAATTTCTATTCCTTTTTATATTTCCATTTTGATGATCAAATCAAAGATAAAGTCTCAGAGAAAAAGTAAGATAATGAACAGTTATGTTTGGATTTAATCAGTTAGATATAATTTAAGCAAAGATATTTACCAGCTGAAAGAATCCAACACTCAATGTATTCTCATTTTTCTTCTCATGTCTATAAAACATAGACCAAATAGATGAATGGAAGGCTCATCAATATCCCAAACCAATGCAAATATATATCAGTGATAGTCAGAATCGTAAGATGTCGTGATCAGTCTAACAGTACAAACTTACCCCTTTTCTTTTCCTGCTAAAAAAGTAAAACAGAGTTGCCAGTAATTACTTAGCTCTAGTCTTTGCTAAATGCCAATATTTCTGTATTATTTTTTTGTATTGAAAAGGAAATAGGTCACTCACTTCCTTTATCCATGTCTGGTGTTGTAAGACTGATTGATTGCTTCATGCTGCTCTGACCAGGGCAGAGCCGTCTTCACTTGGCAAATAAGGTTAAAAGATTAAAATTGAATCACAATTCATCATAAAATATTGTTTCACACTATCGTCAAACACTACAGAATCAAGTTTTCACACATATTATAGTTCACATACACCTCTGGCACCCTTGGAACAGGGAATACTTGATTATAGGTACTAACTTTGAGATTGCAACTGCCATTATTCCACAAGGCTTCATTTCACGACATGGGCGTGGCCATATTATTCATATATCTGATGGACAAATTGAGCTAAACATAGTTTGGAGGTCTCTTTAATAATGACATTGGTTGATATGATTGGACTGACATGTATTGGTAATATGTGGAAAACCCATAACTCTGTGCTAGGTTCAGTATTGCTCATTCAAATGATTAAAAGATTTCCAAAATAAATGAATTTGAAAATAAGTCGCCTTGTTCAACAGCATGGGTATCAGATTAAATTAAATTAAACAAGCAAATCAAGAAGAACAAGACAATAGCAACTACAAACATCTAACTATAACAGTGCCCAAACAAAACCACATTTATTTTAATAACTATTAAAAAGAGTAGCACAGGAAAATTTGCAGCATTGTGATCTTTATGAAGATAATTTCTAACACAGCAGAATCGTTTGGTGAGGAAGAAAAGCAAACTGTACCTGTTACGCACTCTTCTCAATGATTTTCTGCACTGTAACACTACCGAGGCTCATCAGAGGAAATACCTATCTTATTTTCAAGTAACCTATGCCTCTCCCCTCCCATTATCTCTGTCCATTAGACTGATAAGGATTGTGTCAGCATTATGGCCTTTGTAAGGCAAGGTACATAACATTTATTGAACCAAGTTAATGTGCATTGATAGCTATTAATTATACTCTGGTGTACTGTTTCTTCTCAAAGAAATTCAGTTTTATATTTTTTTTATATTTGAATGTATGGGTAGAGCCACACTGTCTACCCCAGGGTCAATTTTCAGATTATTTATACCAGGGTCTGTAGAAAATAAATAGGGAAAAGGTTATTATTCTTATATTAGATTTTCCCATTTTCTTTACTGACCTATTATGTTCTCATACACTGATTGAGTTTAGATCAATCTCTCTTGAGGATCTAATGGACACCATTTCACACATGAGACCGTCTTCCAGCCCCTTTGACATCATGCCAACCAAATACCTTTTAGAAGTTTTAGACACTGTAGGACCGAGCTTACTTTAAACAGCCCTCTGGTTGTGTCCCTGGCTATTTTAAGACTGCTTGCCTCTTAAAATACCTGGTCTTGACCCTTCCACTCTCAGTAATTATAAACCCATTTCAAAATGATCCTTCATTTGTAAAATCCTGGAAGAGGTTGTATCAAGTCAACTCCTAGAAGTGTTGAATAAAAATAACAAATTTGAAAAATTTCAATCTGGTTTTCGCCAGCAGCACAGCAATGAAACTGCCCTCCTCAGAGTTCCAAATGATTTCTTGTTGAACGCTGATTCAAACGACAGCTCAGTATTAGTGCTGTCTTCAACACTATAGACCATGGTATCCTTATCGATAGATGCAGGCACTGGGTTGGTATTTCAGGGACCACTCGAGAATTGGTTCTCATCATACCTGATAGGAAATTTCTTGTGTCCATGGATGGCTACTCTCTTTTTGGACCAATGTTATTCTCCCTGTATAGACCTCCCTTTAGGTCATTTCTCCGTTCTCCATTCTGTTATGCCGATGATACCCAGCTGTACAAGCCAAGCGAAATAAATAAATGGCCTCTCTGCATAGTTGTTTATCAGAGGTCAAGGACTGGATGTCCAAAAAGACTCAGCTCAGACAAAACTGTGCTTGTTATATCCAGTGTGATTCGACCTACCCTTGGTCCTCTAAATCATTATATTAAGCTTACTTTAACTTTGAGCAACATACAAATAAGCTTGTTCAGTCTTGTTTGTTCTGTCTTGAACTTCAGTGATACAGAGATGATTATACATGCTCATGCCTTGACTACTGCAATGCCCCACATACCTGCCTGAACTAAAAAGAGACAGAAAGCCTCCAGTGTGTTCAAAATGCTGCAGCACCGCTTTTAACGAAGACTAAGAGACGGGATCATACCTCCCTTATTTTGGCATCTCTTCACTGGTTGCCTGCCCTAGAAATTATTTTAAGGTTTTACTGATTGTTTATAAGGCCTTGCATTGCCTGGCCTCCAGTTATCTCTCTGATGTTTTGATCCCCCATGAGCCTGCAGGCAGCTGAGATCCTCAGTAGGACCTTCTGTTCCTGTGTCCAGGCTAAAGGTGACCAGACTAAAAACTAAAGGTGACCAGGCTTTTCTTTGCTATATAAATAAAGATTATTATTATATCTATGATCCCCCTTACCTTTGCAGAGTACTTACTGGCTAAATTGTTGGATTTGGTTACACAATAAGACACATAAACCATTGCAAAAAAAATTAATATGAAATAATTTGAGATTTACTGAGAAAAAGTGGACATGGAAAAAAATATTTAGTTTGATCTAAAACAGAAAAGGATGCCAGGAGGTCAATGCCCGCTAGGACAAAAAGAAGGCCTAGATTAGGAATTTACAGGCGGTAATTATTCACCACACAGGCAACTGATAATACCACAGGCAAGTGGGGGCTTTTAGATACCCTGTTCTGTTGGGTCTGCTAGGGACAAAATAAAGTGAGTCATTTTCTGTCACTCTATCCTTAGTTTATGAGTAACTGTAGTATAGACGTATAGACAGGAAACTGTATGGCAGTAGTATGACAGTATTACATAGTTTTCAGCAGAAGTTGAGGTCACTTCTGCCTTCATGTTCTATGAAACCTCCTTGATTGAATCTAATACAATACAGATTACTTGATAATGAGAAAACTACTAACCATACAGTTCCGATTCTGAATTTGTTATTCAACAAAAATTATAGAAATGTGTATATCTTATTATTGGTTGTGTAACGGATAGTGCTGCCAGTTGATGTTCAACTAAATCTGTTGCTTCGTTTAGTTTTTGTAAAGTTTTGTAAGACGGCTACGTGGACAGGTGATTTTCCGTGGGTAGTACACCGGTGGAAGGTGTTGGTTAACTTCCGCTTCGGAAAAAACACGGAAGAAATAGGATACCAGGTGTCAAACAGATACGTTTTGCTAGATAGAATAACCAAAAAGAATACTTCCGGTTTGGGTATTTGGCCTTCACAATAAACGTGATTAAACGTTTAAACGTGTAAAAATATCAATATAAACAAATGTATTTGTATTTAATAATCAAAAGATGAATATTTATATTAATGTTTGATGTCATAATAATGTTGAAAAATACTATAATATGCACAATTTCTAACTACAAAGGATTCATATATTACACACACAAATTGGACACTGTACAGGTAAACCGGCAAAAGACTCCAACACATCTGTGCTTTAACACCATGCTAACATTTAAACCCAAAATATTACAGAAAAGTATTGGTAGACCCTTAAATTTATCTATTCTGCAAAAACGGTGTAGGAGTGTTTTGACATACACTTTGTTCAGCAACATGAAAGGTGACCTGTATAACCTGTGTGCTTTATGTAGTCCTTAAATGGCATTTCTCCATTTAAATATTGTGGGGAACTTTAACAATATGATTAGGAAAAATATTACTCTAGAAAAACATTTCAGGCATGCATTGTGTAGGTGTATTTTATTGCTTAATTTGTTGTTTTTTGGTGCAAAACAATGTTTTTGTAGTCACAATTTGAGAGTTGTGATTTTCGCAAATGACGCTTTTATTCTGAAACGAACGGGAAGGAAGTCTTGTTCTTGAGTCTGTTGTAATTGGTGTTTTTGAGGTTTTTTTTCTATATAACTCATTGATGGGCGCAATTCTTCCACCGAAGAGTCAAGCCAGAACTTACCCAAGTCTGCGGCATTCATTGCAAAAAAAACGTAACGACATTAAGCCGGTTTTATTGTAAGTATTTCCACTATACTATTATGTTCAACGGGACATTCAGCAGCTACAATGTTGGGCTAACTCAATGTAATTGAGTTCAACATTCAGCTAGCATACTTCAGACTTCTTAGCTTCAACTTTATTTTCCATCTTCAGAGTTTTGTTTGTGGTGTAAATAGCATAAAATGATAAACTGTCATCATGCGAAATTAGACTCTATAATAATAATACTATATAGCATTTTACAAAGGAGAGGGGGGGAAAAAGAGAGACAGAAAAAGAAAACTTTACAGTTCAAGTAAAAATCTTGCCATAGAAACGTTTAACTGAGGCAGGAAATATATCTAATACATCTTTGAGGAGATTAAACCATGGAACTATTTTTCCATAACACCGAAGGATTAAAGACTACTTACTGGTTTTACATTTGCAGACAGAACATCTATTTCATGGTGAACCAATATAATAGTGTTGAGTTGGACAAAAAGGAGTTTTTGGGGATTGGTTAAAGCTTTTGGTGGTACCTGCAAGATCCACACAGGCCATATGCAAACGTTGGTGTATGTAACTTTTGAAGTTTAGGAAGGATTAAGAAAGGTGTATCAATATTTCTTCATGAAATTTATTTAACACACTTCTGAGGCACATATGGTTGAAAACAAAACATAAACAGAAAATAAGTTAACAACTCTCAGAAACATCAGAACAAATGAAGTGCAAATAACTTGAAATAAACAATTAATTAAGTGCATAACATAAAGTCCAATTACAAATTTTAAACTGAATTAAAATGTAAGTGCCCATGCCCAATTGTTAATAAAAGGTCAGTATTTTTTTTTTTTCTAAAGTTTTATCTCTGGTTTGGCATGAAGATGGCTCGTTGGTACTTGGCAGCACTTGGCAGGCAGTGCTCAGATGTTGCGTCTTGTAGGAAAGCGTGGGGAAATGACAGTAGCGCCGATGTACGCTCCTAGCGACCGGGCTGTCTAATAGCAACAAACTTCAGAGATGACATATTGTCAAAATATATTATGAAGGTCGTTTTATGCCCTCAAAACCGGACTTTTCTTTTTTGGCAGCCCAGAAATTCGCTTTGACGGCCACCAAAAAATTATTATTAGGAAAAACCTATAAGCTCATGAGCTAAACTCATAGGCATTCATGTTGTTCGAGTATATAATTAAAAAACTATCATATCCTCCAAAAAATGAAGGATACAAGCATGTATACCGTTTAGGTGTCACCGGCCAGAAAACTATATGTCCTATGGCGCAATATGGCCACGTCAAATAACTTGGCGCTCAGTCGCAAAAGACACGTCAAACTAGCTTTGACGTGTCAAAGCTGGTTTGAATTTTTCCCCACCAAGTATTTTGTCAACCACTCTGCCGCTACGCTAAAGAAAATCTTCCCTTACATTAACGAGGCATATAGGCCTAAACAGACTAATCGCTGATGACTAGAATTCCTCCTGCTCTTGGTAAACAATGACTTAACACATTTAAAGGGATCCCTGAAAAAGGATGTCCTAGCTCGTACCTTCTTCCTTTTAAGCTTCTCTGCTCTCCTCAAGTGATTTTTCAAACCTTTCACGTGATTGATACCCTCTCGTTCACTTTCTAAAGCCTTCCTCCACTGCTCTCCAAGCTGCCTCCTCTCTTTAACTACTCGTTCTATCTCTTGCTGTCGTCAAGACTCAACTGTACCACTTAACCTATCTAGTGCCATTCTCAAATCTGTTAACGGACTCCGATTCCTTCTCCTCGGCAGCCTCAGGCCGTCTCGCTCTAGCTTTCTGCCCACTAATCTTTTCTTTCCGTGGCTGACTAACATCCCTGCTCTCCAAACCCTGCCTCTTGGTGCTGCTGCATGTCTCCTGAGTGACGGTGGTATTGATATCTTGCGAACCTGGGTTTCCTACCTGCCGCCGGACTTCACCCAACTCAGTCATCAGTCTATCAGTGGTTGCTGCTGTGGCACATTTCAGTAAGAGTTCAAACCTTTTTTTTTATTTTATCAGTTCTGTCATTTGCTATCAGATTTTACTGATCTAGATCAATTCAGAATTTGCTACAGTGTAAACGTGCTTATCAACATCTGCTTATAGATCAGCCTATCTTTGCTCTTTGGTGGTAGCATTAGTAGTCTGATATCTTATATATTACAACATGCTTATGTTTTGTTTTGCATGATTAAAAAAAATGCCCCAGGGAGCAACTCTGTCTTGTCTCCGGAGCATTTAATTAATTTGGTGCCTCCTTTTTATTACTGATGAATTTATGTGAATTTGTGTTATTGTGATTTAATTTCTGATTAACTCTCTGACAGTCTGATGTTTAGGAAACCATTCATCTGTTAAGCTTTCTAACAAGGTGTAATAAGTTGTATTTTTCTCTGCCATAGAAAAGAAATGTTCTTGTACATCCTTGGCCTGGTGCCTCTTTGGTTCCTGTATCGCTGGTACAAGGAAACCCTTAGAGTGCCCAACAAGTCAGAGAAATATGTCTTCATCACTGGCTGTGACTCTGGGTTTGGTAACGTCCTTGCGAGACACCTGGACAAGCTGGGTTTCCGTGTGATCGCAGGCTGTTACACTGAGAAGGGGGAGGATGAGCTGAGAAAGAGCTCCTCTGACAGACTGACAACCATTCACGTGGACGTCACTGACTCTGAAAGTGTCAGCAAAGCAAGAGATTGCATTAGGACTTTGGTGGGAGAGAAGGGTAAGTGGCTTTGAAGGCGACTTCAGGATCACATTATTCACATATTGTATTTAATTTCATGGGTATCGATGCAACAAAATTCCAACTGACTCCACCAGGAGCAGGTTTGTTATTAAATTAATTTCTAGCATCCAACAGGCAGTAATCAAAGTGGCATGTAAGTATATAGAGATGAGGAATGTCTTGGTCACCTGGTGTTTATGCTGGTGTGGTTGTGATGCTTCAGGGCTGTGGGCTGTTGTGAACAATGCCGGCGTCTCTCTGCCAACCGCTCCCACCGACTGGCTCACCATAGAGGACTACAAGTCCATGCTGGCAGTCAATCTGAGCGGGGTAATTGATGTAACGTTGAGCGTCCTATCGCTAATCAAGAAGGCCAAAGGCAGGGTGGTGAACGTTGCCAGCGTGTTTGGACGCGTCAGCCCTTTCGGCGGACCCTACTGCGTGTCCAAGTACGGAGTGGAATCCTTCAACGACAGTCTGCGGTGAGAAGAGCTGCAACTACCTAATGCTGCAGGTTAAAGGTCATCCACTTTGGCATCTTGTCTCATGGAGTGTTCATGATTTGTGTTCCAGGTTAAACATGGCACCGTTTGGAGTCAAAGTCCTCTGCATTGAACCAGGATTCTTCAAAACAAATGTGACCGACGAACAACTTTTGAAAACTGGCCTACAGAAAATCTGGGATAGATTGCCTCGCGATGTGAAAGACGACTACGGAGATGACTTCTTGATGAAATGTGAGTAGTTCCCAACTACATGTCTTCTAGTGTATACAGTAATCCAGAAAATTGTTTCTAAGTTTACATTACATGAAAATAAAGCATGATTTAAAATTTTGATTAGTGCTCAATACATTGACGAAGGCCCTGCTTCTCTTCCAGCATTTGAAAAGATCGATGCGAGGTTCCCCCTTTTGATCGATGGGAACCTGATGAAGGTGGTTGGCTGTATGGAGCACGCCGTCTCCGCCGTCCACCCTCGTACTCGCTACTCCGTTGGCTGGGACGCAAAGTTCATCTGGCTGCCTTTGTCCTACATGCCGACTTGCATCGCAGACAGGTTTTTCCTCAAAGATATAGTCAAGCCAAAAGCATCTGTGTTCTAGTTTCCCCCCCTTTTTTTTTTTTTTTTCCCCCCCCATCCATGGCAGTTAGGGAGAATGTCATGCCTTTTTATACAATGGTTATTGACGTGCCTTTTCATTTAACTGCACTGCACTGTATTGATTTTACCACTGATGGTATCAAATAAACATATAAGAAAAAAAAATCCTCTTCAGTTGCCCATTATGCCTGTAACATTACAAACTTTACAATGCATGTCCTCTTTGCTATAAGATCAGTGATTTTATATACCTACTGCAGCTCCCAGGCATGATAGTGACCTTTGACCTCTGCCAGGAACCACCTGTGTTAAATTTGACTCTTAAGTCACAGTGAGGTTTGTACAGTTGTGAGTACCGGCTCCCGATATTCACTTCAGACATCACACACCACATCATGGTGCCAGTATAACAACCTCCTCCTCAAAGTCAGCGAAACAAAGGAGATCATTGCGGACTGCAGGAAGCAGCAGGTGGGAGGTCACACTCCTATTCACATCAACAACACTGAAGTGGAGAGATAAAATGTAAAAAAGCCAGGCAGCATCTCTTCTACCGCAGGCTGAGGAAATTTGGCATGGCCACCCAGATTCTCTCAAACATTTGCAGATGTACAATTGAGAGTGTCCCGACTGGCTGCATCACTGCTTGGTTTGGAAGCTGCACCTCCCAGGGGGTCTACAGCGGGTGGTTTATCATTACTTATATTGTTACTTCTCTTCTTATGCTGCAGAGAGGGGAGTCGAAGTCGAAGCATTTCATTGCCAGCAACCAGTACCACGTATTACTGTCCGTTTGATAAACAAACTCACACCTCTTTGTCACGTTACAATGCTTCTCTTCACGCCTGTTCTTTAGATACTTCACATCATCAACATTGGTGTTTTTTTTTTTTTTTTTTTTTTTATCAGAGCTAATAGTCATGTAAGCTGGTCACATGCTTAGGAAATGTTTAGCTCTGTTATTGGAATCCAGTGTGGACCTTTGACCTGCAGCCAAAAAGCCACTCCACATACCCTCGGTTGCAACTCACCTGGAGCACGCACGTTTGACTGAGCAAGGATCTGACTACTCCACTTTTATTTATTTATTTATTTTAAACTCTTCATGAGGAAGACAAATCCACGTTTCAAGTACTGCAGCCATGGTATGTTTGAATTATACTTTATTTACCCTGAACAGCTAACCGCTACGTATACTGACGTTGATATTCCTGCAGAACTCTTTCTTTACTTAACTCCAAAATAAGTGATAGACCTGTAATTGAGTAACAGGCAATGGTGGACTAATTTAGTTTATTTCCTCTATCTCTTTGCAAACACTGTCTACATGTACTCAGATGCCCTCTGGAGGTCATATAAACACTGTTGTTCTAGCAGTCTAAAAGCAGGCCCATGTGAGTCCTAAGTGTTTGTGTGCTGCTGCTTATGACCCATAATATTTTAATCCCTCACCTGTGAGACAGTTCTGTCAGATCAGGATTACTGAGGGGGAACTGGAGGACGCAGACATGGAGCTTAGTTCATATCACTAAACATTCAGGAGGACCTAGAATAATAATAATAGCCCCATGGATGATGACCATATATTCCCTTATGTGAGTAAATGTATGTATTTCTGTCTTGGCTGAATGTTTTTTTTTTTTTTTTTTTTTTTTTTTTTTT